>CANUEX010108348.1:0-196439 GCA_948099535.1 Jatropha multifida | reverse complement strand
CGGTCGCTTTCGGGATGAATGCCTGAATGAGCACTGGTTCAGCGATGTTCTTCATGCCCGGAAAATCATTAATGACTGGCGGCAGGATTATAACGAGTGTCGACCTCATTCATCGCTGAATTACCAGACGCCATCTGAATTTGCAGCAGGCTGGCGAAACGGGAAGCATGAAGAAAAATCAACCGACATTACTAACTGAAGGTTGTATCTAATACTGGGGGCAGGTCAATCGGACGAGGAGTCGCTAATTTCAAGATTGCCAAAAATTAAAGAGATATAGCATCAGGTAAGTTACTTCCGCTCTTGGCACGGAGTGGTAAAACAAAGGTCCGATGTGATCGAAGAGCGGACCTTCCTAACCTAAAGTAGATGTCTGCGCTTCCACTCATCAACCACATCACCCAGATTTTTTGGTTCGTCATTTCGTATCCAAGCCATAAACTCCCGATCAAACCGGAAATCTGGACCACACTCATCCACCATGAAACGGCGAACGTTTTGTGTGTTTTCGTAGCCTTTATTCACGATTGAAGAACGTGTTAATGGAGAACTATGCCAATCGATTTTCATTTGTTGACTCCTGTTTTAAACAATCGAAAGCAGCGTTCAAATTTAACACGCTGACTTTGAAAAAACCGCTTTTGGCACCGAGTAGGCATGCTCGATCTGAAAGATCCGCTGCGAGCGATGGGCCGACGTCCGAATTAATGGTGATTATTTATTATTACTTTTAGTAACCGAATCAAATTCCCATTGCATTAACTCATTCAAGAGATTAATTCTGTTTTCAATAAGGTAACGCCTCATCATTGGAAATTCATCATTTTTACTCCTGGCGTAATATCCTTGTAAGTAGTGATATAACCCTTTATAAATATTCATCATTTAATTCCGTTAATAATCAGATGGTCAGGATGGTTATATTCTCTGCGAGAAAAGCCGAATAAAAATCTTTATCAAGCTTTTCTTCAACAACAAGAATGTCTATCTCTTCACAACTGGCAACAGAGAACCTTGCCACACCTGGAATTTTTTCTGCGGTCAACCCGACAATAACCTGGCTGCTCTGCGCTATTGCCGCTTTCTTAAACTCACAGTCATCAAAATTAAAACCCGTCAGCCCGGCTTCTGGACTCATGGCACACCCTCCCATGAAAGCCTGGTCGAACATGATGTTTCTTAATTGCTCAATTGCTGTATTCCCTACAGAGCCACCGCTATCTTTCTGAATACGCCCCCCAAGCATAATAACTTCTATATTGGGGTGCTTTAAAAGCTCAGCAGCAATATCTGGCGCGTTTGTTACCACCGTTATGGTTAGCTCGTCTGGCAGAGATTTTGCCATTGCCAGGTTTGTGCTGCCTGCATCAATAAATATGCAGTTCTCACTTCTAATCAAACTCGCACACTTTTGCGCGATTGTGTCTTTTACTGATAGATTATGCTCTTTTCTGGAGGCCAGTGTACCTGCATCTGGAAGCTGCAACACCGCCCCTCCATATACTTTTTTGCATACACCCTCTTTGCTTAATTCATGAAGATCACGACGAATAGTATGCTCTGAGACCCCCATCTGCTGGGCGATTTCAACACAAACCACTCTCCCCTGGTCACGCAATATTTTCCTGATCAGGTCTTGTCGTTGGTTCGGGAAGGTTGCATAATCGAGCACTGAACACCTCTTAAGTAATCACAATCGAGCACTGGTAGGCATGGTCGCGCAGGATTAATTCTTTGTCAATCACTTACTGGCTTGTGTCAAACGCTCTGCCAGTAAATAACTTCCAGCTTTCAGGATAGGGAATAAAATGAATCAGAAGCCACACAGGATCTCTTCCAGTCGGGCGACACGGCTGGCCTTCTTCATCGCAGGCTTTGTCACGGCGACGTGGGCGGTTCTCGTGCCATATGCTCGGACAAATACGGGGGTTAATGAAGCAACACTTGGAACCTTACTCCTGTGTCTCGGGGTTGGAGCCTTGATTGCGATGCCAGTAACGGGCTCACTTACCGGCAGGTTTGGCTGCCGCGCTGTCATAGTTTCAGCCATTGCGTTGGTTGTCATAAGCACACCTTTACTGGCGGTTATTAGCAATCCTGTACTTCTGGGGCTTACTTTACTGGTCTTTGGCATTGGTGTTGGTGTGACAGACTGCGCCATGAATATCCAGGCAATCCTTGTTGAAAAAGAATCGTCCATTCCGCTGATGTCCGGTTTTCATGGCATGTACAGCTTTGGCGGTATCGCTGGCGCGGGTTTTATGACCCTGCTGCTGGCTGCAGGTCTTAACGTTATTGCTTCCACTATGCTGATAACGCTGACTGTTATCATTTTAGCCATACTGAGTTATCCGGGATTACTGACTTATGCCAATCCTAAAGAAGGTCCCGCCTTTGCCGTACCGCGTGGGATCGTTTTGATGCTGGGGGTTGTCTGCTTTGCTGTGTTCCTCACTGAAGGCACTGTGCTGGACTGGAGTGCCGTTTATCTTACTCAGGTCAGGAATATGCCTGAAACGCTGGGTGGCCTCGGGTATACGTGTTTTGCTGTGGCTATGACAGCAGCCAGGCTGACGGGAGACAGGATTGTCGGAAATCTTGGTCGTTTGACCGTAGTGGTTGGTGGAGCACTGACTGCAGCAGTGGGCCTGGCTATGGTTACTTTCATCCCTCTATGGCATCTGTCGCTTATTGGTTACATTTTAATTGGGGCTGGGTGCGCGAATATCGTTCCGGTAATGTTTTCAGCTGTCGGCCAGCAGAGCGTCATGCCCCAGTCCGTTGCTGTTCCGGCAATTACCACGATGGGTTATCTCGGTGTATTAAGTGGACCGGCTATTATTGGCTATGTCGCTCATTTCAGTTCGCTTGCACTCTCCTTCTCACTGATCATGGCTTTAATGCTGTTTGTCGGAGCGATCTCATTCACCCTGAATCTTAGTCAGAATACTTCGGCGAGGGAAAATGCATGAAAATTTCACATGTCGCTTTGTGGACGACAAATATTGGAGCACAAAAAGCATTCTGGCGTGATTACTTTGGAGGAACCTCAAATGAATTGTATATCAGCAAAAACAGGCCCGGTTTTATCTCTTATTTTGTGAGCTTAAGTGATGGCCCGACTATTGAGCTGATGAGTCTGGACGGATTAGATAAGGGGCCTCACGGTATAGAGCTTACAGGATGGGCGCACATTGCCATCAATTTGGGCTCCCGTCAGCAAGTTGATGACATGGTCATTAAAGCCATAAACAATGATGTTTTAGTGAGCCCGGCTCGTATTACTGGTGATGGCTACTATGAGGCAATCATTCATGATCCCGATGGCAACCTCATTGAAATAGTTGGCTGAATTAAGTCATTAGTGCCTGGTTGATGTTGAATCAACGGGCACTGATGATTTTTATGTCCGCTGTTGGCACTTAGCTGCCATTCATCTTAGAAATTTTTCTGGCCTCTTCGGTTTGCCGGTGTAGCGGGGGCGTCTGCCTGACTACCCGACCAGGCGAACTGGCAGCAACAGTAAATTCCGCTGAATCACGAAGGTGCGTCTCGGGTCTGCCTGATGGGGGATAATGGTGTAACCGTGTGATTATAATAATTAAGAATGCTCCACTTAAGCAAAAAATATCGCTGTCCGATAAAGCACCCTTGCTTAACTTTAAGCCATATTCCTAAACACCTGACTATTGATTGGATCTAGAATGGTCGTATTTGACAAAGGGAAGCGTTATGCCATTCAGCTGTTATCTGTTGTTAAATCGTCGTGAGATGACCAACTTAAACTGCCCTGGAATAGGGAGCTTTCCTGAATTTTCCGGTCAAGATAAGGGGCGAAATAATCCCGATATGACTGCCGTTGCTGATATCGGCCCACTTGTGCGTGGGCGCTACTATATTGTGGAGCGGCCAACAGGTGGCAGGCTGGGGCCATTTAGAGAGCGTTTTCTCAAGGAAGTTTATGGCACGGACCGATCAACATGGTTTGCACTCTAACGTGATGACGGAAAAATTGATGACATCACGTTTATAAACGGTGTAAAGCGAGGCCAGTTTCGTTTGCATCCCATTGGCCCATTAGGCATCAGTGAAGGCTGTATTACGTTAGCGCATCCTGTCCAGTTCAATTATATGCGCGACAGGCTCTTACGCGATGGCCCAACCTTAAAGATTCCGGGTAGTAACCTGATGGCTTACGGGACGGTGAAGGTGTACTAATGATGAAAATTCTTTTGCTCGGCTTGTTCTTTATCGGTTGTTGTGTGGCTATTTCTAAAGGGATCGCTGTTCTAATCCCCACTACAGTGTTCTACAGCCTGGCGCATGACCTAAATATAACAGGCTCAGAATCGGTTATCGATTTTATGATGGCAGTGAACATTGCTATTTCTGTTGTACTATCTGCAATCTTAATCAGGCTCGTGATTAAAAAACGATAATATCCTGACTTGGGATGTCTGTGATTAATTATCACCTGGCGGACTTCTGCAGCAACGTCCGCTCCTGGCACGAAGCTGCCCAAAGTCAGCCCCAGCAGTCCGATTTGAGCGAACTACAGTCATTCGCAGTCTTTCTACATTAGATAGAGTTGTAAGGCAGTCGCGTATTAATCAAAAGCAAACAGGTCAATCCGCGACTTTGACTATGCTTAATTATCTAATAATGGCTTGCTTATATCCTCACCAGGCTCCGGTTTCAGCCTGTCGGAAGGTATTTTACACAGTAGTTGAGCTAACATGCCGATAATTGATTGGGGCGGAAAATTCTCCCATTGCCCAATATCAGGTTTTGCGTAAATGATATCGCCTTCGGCATAAGGTTTAGTAAAAAGAGTCCATCCCATGACGGAACGTTGATTTTTATCACAATTAATGACATTGATCGTTCGTGAGCTGTTTGCGTATACGGGAGGTTGCGAACTGATACGCTTCGTTTCTTTATAATTACTGATCATATAAAATCTTCGTAAATGACTATTACCTTGATACATAGAAACTATCCGCAGGTCCGCATAAGAAATAGCGTGGTTATCTGACAGTATTTCAACCAAGCCTGCAGGTTTTGTTACGGGTGTATCAGGTGATGTCGTATTTTTTAAAGCACATCCTGTGAGTAAAAAAAGCATAAGCCATATTAGAGTTTTCATATTAATTTTTTACCTTTAAATCAGGCCTGAGTTCTGCAAGCACATCAGGCGTGACATAACCTTGAATTGAGCAAACTAATAACGAACCTTTATTATCTTTGCTTAGAATCAAAAGCTTTTCAGTGGTTTCTTTGGCGGGGGCGATTCCACTTACAGCTTGATTATTGATTTTCCAGTTACTGTCAGCTCCTTCTTTTATCATTGCCTGAGAAATGAAATCATCGCCTGTTTTTAACCACTTCAGATGGTTAAGTGCGTTCATCACTTCTTGAGGCGAATTTTGCAAAATCATGCCCCAATAATAAAATTTTCCGCCAATGGTCTCGCCGAGATCGCTGGTTTGAAGATAATAGCCTGAAATTGTTAGATTTAACTCTTTCAAAGGCTGAGTGAACCATATTCTGCCATTACCATCGGTTGGGCCTTTGAACCATGCCAGATGATGCTCGCCTGAAGCGAGAGGAGCCAAAAAGTTAAGCTTACTTTTATGATGATAGATTTCCTGGAAAAAATTCGCGTCGCAACGTGAAAGGCTTTCCGTCAATGTACTGGCCTGAACAGAAGATACTGCGCATGCCACACTCAGTATCATGCCGGTTGTGTATACAAGCTTACGCACGTTATATCCTTATTTAGAAAAAAACACCTTTAGTCTCGGCACGAGCTGATGAAACTTCACAGTTTTCTATTAGTTTTCTTTCATGTTGATCTTATGAGTGCAATATCAGTAAGTCTGGAACGTCATTGTCAGGCTGGACTATCAATGATGCTACGCATAACGCTATGTCAGTAATGTCCGCTGTTGGCACAGAACCGACAGTCAAGCTGGCAATGATATCTGCGAAGACTGGATGTTCTGGAGCACATTCATTGTATTCACAGGCTAATCTCTTCAGGCTTAACCCTTAATTTTATTCACCGCTTGAGTTTACAGGGGGAGTGCAGCTCCCCTTTGTTCAGGACAAGCCCGGAGGCATTTAACAATTAACAGACCAACGTTGATGAGTCCAAATCGCGCAACCTGGCTTAAACCAACAATACATAAGTGCTGCGCTGGTATTAGCTGCCGCCAATAAGATGCTTACAAATCTTGTGCGCATCCCAGTTGGGTTGGGGGATTTGTTTAAATTCGCTGAATACTTTCGCAGGAGTTGTATCCGCGTCTATGGGATAATCCGCCGGAACTTCACGTACTCCATAATTCACTGCAAAGTAGTAACGTTTACCGGGCTGAGAAATGATAGGGATCCACTGAGTGCCGTTATAGTTTATTCGGCTACCCAAGACTTGCTTGTCCCCTGCATTGTAAAGCTGTTGAACGGCAATGAGTCTACCTGGCTGTATTTTATGTGTGATCAGTTTTTTACTCATGTCCCACATGTCGGGACTCAGCTGATAGCGTTCCATACGGTCATAACAGTCCCCCTTTTTTTCATAGAAAGAAATGTAGAGCATTCCTGGCTGTGCTTCCCTTTGCTGCACTACCAACGAAGCAGCATCATGACCCGCATAATCTTTGTAATTTAGCGGCAACAATGCAGAACAACCTGAAAGCAACAGTGTTGAGGTTAAGACTGCTGCTAATGTTAATGTGAATTTCACAGAAAACTCCATGTTGATTTTGTCCTTTAAGCTATACGGTTATTAACGGCATCTTCATTGAAAACTTGATCTGCAAGAATAAAAATTCTGCCGACAGCTTGGGTATCTTGACGGCGTTAAGTGGAGTTTCCCCAGTTTATCCAGAGAGGTCTTACGCAGTTCTGGGTATTTAAAGGAAGCCTGGAAGGCTTTCAAAGTAGCGAGGCGCCATGAGTAAAGATGGAGCAGAGAAATGAACTCAGGCGATTGATGGGTGTGAATTTAACATTCGCGTTTATCTTTGTTCAGCCCATTCAAGTTTGTAACGCCTTGCTTTCATCAGTTCAGAATATCGCCTGCGAAGATGATATTGCTCTGAAAAACGGGGATGGCAATAGTCCTTTCTCAATCCCATCAACGCACTAATCCAGCCACAACTGGCTGAAATCAGGCCAGCCGAGCGTGTTGACGTCACGCCAGCCGAAGGATTTCTCACTCTTGAGTTCCAGCCAGTGATGAAAAAGAGGGAGCACCCAGCGCTGAGAGGTGAGGGCCCTGAAGAACGACTCCACACAGGCTATGCTTTCGCTGGGTTCAACATTTATTAGGTCGTTCTGAAGTTGTTGCCAGGCTGCGGTCTGCGATGACGGTAACCTTTTGAATACCGGGTCGGGTGCCAGCCAGTCGAGAAAGGCGTGTGGCGACAAATCATTGATCATAAAGTTGGTCAGCCACAGATCGACATGCTGGTTTTGCACCGTAGAGAACGCATCAAACGGGAGGACTTCTACTGCAACGTCAAATTGATAACGCTTCAGGATTCTCGCGATGGCATGACAGAGCTGAACGAGTTCCGGCTGCTGATAAGTGGCAATCACCACATTGCGTTTTCTGACGTAAGGTACGGTGGGTGCACCAAAGTCTACGCAGCGATGGTTCCATTCAGGTAGCAGACCCAATGCCTGTGAGAGGGCTGTACCGTATTCTTCAGGTAACTCGCTGTTGTTGAGTATCTCAATCGGTTGCAGGACTTTATTAAGAAATCGGCGGCCTTCAGCTTCAGCAAAAATCCCTGTTTCATCGATCATCAGAAAACAGCTGCCATGTTCCAGTTTGCGCTCTTCAATGACATTTTCATGACTTGGCTCATCTCCATGCAGTACGGGAATAAAGCTCATGCTGATGTTTTTGGGAGCCCAGGTAAACACAGTGATTTCACTGAGCATCGGCCGTGCCTGATGATAGTGGTTGTTGCGCCGAAGAGTTAAAAATCCATCCTGCTTATGGGTTAACGCAAAAGCGCCACTGCATTTCATCGCCTGCTGGTGCTGCTCGAAGATCAGTGCCGGTTGGGTCGCCAGTAGATAATCCATATGTTTAACCGGCGTCTTCGTGGTGATTAACAAACGATAATCACCGATGACCTCGACCGCTGAAATTAAACACGATAACGACGTAAACCAAGGCGCGCTGCAAGCACGATCAATGCTGCGCTTGACCTCATGCGCGCGTATCGATGTGCCATCAGAAAACATGGCGGTGGGCTTGAGATAAAACTCCCAGCGCATGTAACTGGCATCGTGACTCCAGTAATGGGCAATGTCCGGAACAATTTCTAACCTCACCGCATCGTAACGCGTCAGGCCGCTCAAACACTGGCGCAGCAAATGACGTTCGGTGCGACGCAACGGTTTAAGGGGGTTAAGCGTATCCAGATCACGGTAGTAAGGGATTCTGACGCGGGTTTCGCTGCCTTCGCCGCTGGCACCAAACTGATACTGAATTATCTGTTCCAGCAGGTGCTTTTCCTGCCCGATAAATTTCAGCATCTTGCCAACATCCTGATTCGCCAGCAACGCATTGACGTTCTGGTTAAACAACATATCAGGTGTCACCAGGAGCCTTAATGATGAGTGCTGCCCACGTCCCGCTTTTGCCTGCCACACCAGCCACTCATTTTCGCTCATACGATTAAGCATATTGCGCGTGTTGCGGATGGAACACCCAAACAACTCGGCAATATCAGCCATCTGTGCTTGTGATACGTAATTCACGCCATAGCGCGCATGAAGCTTACGGAAGTAATTTTCCAGAATCGTCATCGCTTGATGTTACTCAGTCGTAAAATTTTTCCTGTTTTTAACAATTAACCTGCTGGAAGAGTGTGATGTTGTTCAAATATATTCCGCTTTTTACTTAAAACCGGAAGTTTATTTCCGCTGTTTCTGCTGTTTTTACCTCTCTTTTTGTCCCCTATTGTAAACCTAAAGCCTGAACAAGCCTCTTCAGGCTGAGCGCCTCAAACCTTACATCAGCCCGATTGTCCTGGTCTGGCTGCATACAATAACAATCCATAAGCAGGAACTACTCTATGTCCAGATTCAATATTCTTCAGAAATTACAAAGTATTGGGCGTTCCTTAATGATACCTATCGCCATCCTGCCTGCAGCGGGCATTTTGCTGGCGTTTGGTACCAGTTTTCAGGATCCCAATATTGTGGCATCGCTGCCTTTTCTGGAAACGCCGTGGCTGCTGCACACGCTTAAATTGATGTCGGAAGCCGGTGGCGTGATATTCGCCAACCTTCCGCTTTTATTTGCGGTGGGCGTGGCGGTGGGGTTATCTAACGATCAGGGGATCGCTGGCCTTTCTGCCATCGTCGGTTTTCTGATCATGAACGTCACTATTGGTCAGTTTCTTGGCATCACGCCGGAATCCATCGGTTCGAGCCGTGATTACACCATGGTGCTGGGGATTCCTTCACTGCAGACCGGTGTTTTTGGCGGGATCGTGATGGGGATTGTGGCCGCGGCGATGTATAAAAAGTATTACCGCATCGCCTTGCCGTCGTGGCTCGAGTTCTTCTCCGGCAAACGTTTTGTACCGATTATCACCTCCTTCATTGCACTGTTTATCGGCATCATCATGGCGCTGGTATGGCCTTCAGTGCAGCACGCCATTAATGGTTTATCCACACTGATGCTCGGCCAGGGGCAGGCTTTTTCTGCTTTCCTGTTTGGTTTCGTTGAACGCCTGCTGATCCCTTTTGGCTTAAATCACGTTTGGTGGCCAACCTTCTGGTTACAGTTCGGCGAGTACGTCAACAAAGCCGGGCAAGTCGTTCATGGCGATCAGCTCATCTTCTTTGCCCAACTCAAAGATCAGGTCCCTATCACAGCCGGTACTTTCATGGCGGGTCTGACGCCTATCAAGTTGTTCTGCGTGCCGGCTATCGCGCTGGCTATTTACCGCTGTGCCGATGAGAAAAATAAAAGTCGTGTGAAAGGCATCATGCTGTCCGGTGCCATTACGTCAATTGTTTGTGGGATCACCGAGCCGGTGGAGTTCTCATTCCTGTTTGTCGCGCCCGTGCTTTACGGCATTCACGCCGTGCTCGCGGGCATCGTGTTCCTGCTGATGCAGCAGCTGCATGTGCATATCGGCCTGTCTTTCTCCGGCGGTCTTATCGACTTCCTGTTCTTTGGCATCATGCCGAAAGAGACCAATTGGATGATGGTCTTCCCGGTGGGGATTGCCATGTCGGTGGTGTATTACCTGCTGTTCAGCTTTGCGATCCGCCGCTGGAATCTTCTTACACCAGGTCGAGGTAAAGACGAGAGCGAGGAAATGCATCAAAACGTCACCGGTGCCAGCGAACTGGTGACGGGCATCATTCGCGCCTACGGCGGGTTAGGCAACATGGCTGCCATCGAGGCCTGCATGTCCAGGCTTCGCATCGATGTGCTGGATAAAAGCGTAGTGGAGAAAGAGACGCTGAAACGCTTAGGTGCGGCGGGGATTGTTGAAGTAGGCAGCAATATTCAGAGCGTGTTTGGTATGAAATCCGACCGCCTCAAAGAAGAAATTCGAGCGCTCAAGGCACAAGAAGCCAGCGCTTAACCATCTCATGCATTTAATCGAGGGAATCCTGATGCAATCGAAACTGCGTATAGGCGTATTGGGCTGTGGCCCCATTTCACAGGCCGCTCACTTTGAGTCCTGTACGAAAGCTATTAATGCTGAACTCTATGCTATCTGTGACAGCGCTGATGACCTGCGCCAGCGGATGACGGCCATGTGGGCACCGAAAGTCGCCTACAGCGATTATCAACGCATGCTCAATGATGAAAATGTTGATGCCGTGATCATCGCCACGACCGATGCCTTCCATGTTCAACTTGCGCTGATGGCGCTTGAAGCAGGCAAACATGTGTTGTGTGAAAAACCTCTCGGTATTGCGGTGGAAGAATGTGAAGCGCTGGCAGAGGCAGTAAAGCGTTCTGGTCGTCTGTTTCAGGTTGCGCACATGAAGCGTTTTGATGGTGGTATTCAGGCGGCACATGACTTTATTCAACAGGAAATGGGCGATGTCGTCGCCTATAAAGGCTGGTACTGCGATAACAGTCATCGCTATACCGTGACAGATGCGGTGCAGCCTAAAATCATCACCAGCGCAGCAAAGCGCAAACCGTCTGTCGATCCCAAATCCGATCTGCAACGTTACTACATGCTGGCTCATGGCAGTCATTTGGTGGACACCGCACGCTATTTAGCGGGAGAGATTAAAGAAGTCGAGGCTCGCTTCATTCATCGCGGCGGCGTGCACAGCTGGTTCATTAATGTCGCTTTTGCTAATGGCACGCTGGGCCACCTGGATCTCAGCGTGGGTGTCCGTATGGACTGGCACGAGGGTTTCCAGATTTACGGTGAGAACGGCAGTGTGCTGGGGAAAACGTATAATCCGTGGTTGTTCAAATCCAGTGATGTCGACATCTTCCACGAAAATGGTGCTTTCTGGCGTCGCCCACTGGCTGCGGATGGTCATTTCTATCGCCGTCAAATTGAGGCGTTTGCTCACGCGATCCTCAACAATTCGTCGCAAACGGGGACCACTGTCGAAGAAGGACTGGCGATAGTGAAAACCATGGCAGCAATTGGCGAATCGGTGCGCACCGGAAAAGCGGTTAATGTGGCAACAGCACAAGGGGCAGTGTGATGGAAAAGGGCATATTCTCTAAAACCTTTGCCAGCAGCAGCGTTGATGAGAACTTCAGGACAATCCGTTCGCTGGGCTACGCAAGCACCCAATTTAATTTCGCCAGTGCGGGACTGCCATCGCTGCCCGATTCAGTGGCACCTGAAAAGATTGATGAGATTAAGGCTGCTGCCCAGGCACACTCTGTCCATATCGCCGCCGTTTCTGCCACCTTCAATATGGCGCATCCGCAGCAATCTGTGATTGATGCAGGCATGGCTTCACTGGCGGCGATTTGCCAGGCGGCGGCTAAGCTTGACTGCCCGCTGGTCACCTTGTGCACCGGTACCTGTGATGCGGAGGATCAATGGCGCTTCCATCCCGATAATGCCACGCCGGCCGCCTGGCAAAAACTGTGTATTTCTATGGCACAGGCGCTGGAGATGGCTGAGCGTTACAACGTCGCGCTGGGTATAGAGCCGGAGCTGGCCAATATCGTTAACAGCGCGGCGAAGGCGAGACAGTTAATCGACGAGATGGGCAGCGATCGGCTTAAGGTTATCTTCGACCCTGCCAATCTGTTTGAGGTTGCCTCGCTTAGCGAGCAACACCGCATTATCGCGCATGGGCTCGAGTTGTTGAGCGCAGAGATAGCCATTGCTCACGCGAAAGATCGTTATGCTGACGGCGCATTTGCCACGGCAGGCAAAGGTGTGCTGGATTATCCATTCTATTTACAGCGGCTCCAGGCGACAGGCTTCAACGGCAGTATTGTGACCCATGGTCTGGCTGCCAGCGAAGCACAGGGCGTTTCTTCCCTGCTCGATCAACAGCTGCAATGGCTGGAGATGCAGTCATGCTGAACACCTTCACCCGGCACGGGCTACAACTGCGTTATTTTGACAGCGGTGGCGATGGCGCCATATTGATTTTCCAGCATGGTCTGACCGGCGACCATCAGCAAACGACCGGTACTTTTCTGGCCTCTGGCTATCGTCTGATTACGCTGGAGTGCCGCGGCCATGGAGCTTCAGAATTGGGCGCGCCGGAGGCACTCAGCATCCAGACATTTGCGGATGACCTGCTGGCGCTAATGGATCATTTATCGTTCAAAAAAGCGTCTCTGGCCGGAATTTCAATGGGGGCGGCGCTGGTCGCTAACCTGGCCAGCCGACAACCGAACCGTGTTAAATCTCTCTCGTTAATTCGACCAGCATGGCATCAGCAACGCAGCCCGCTGAATATGAATGTTTACAGCGTGCTGGCTGATTACTGGCAACTTTACGGGAAGGAGGAGGGCCAACGTGCTTTTGCTGAATCAGCAACCTATCAGTCGATTGAGCAACAATCACCGGATAATGCCCACTCACTCATGAAGACGTTTGCTCTGCCGGCTGAACCAACGCTGCATTTATTGCGGCATATCGCCAGCTGTCATCCTGGCTATGATGCCCGTGTGATCAAGGATGCCCAAATCCCTGTTGCGGTGGCGGGTACACAAATGGATGTAATTCATCCCCTGAGTACTGCTCAGGCAATGGCAAGGGAGTTAGCAGGAAAGGACGCTACTGTAACCTTCACTAAATCGCTGGATAAAACGCGACACAGTTCTGAGGTGACGGCGCTCTTAGTGAATAATATTGAGCACTAACGCAACTGGCTATCCTTGCTGCCACGGCGGTTATACCCGCTGTGGCTGGCTTCTTGCTTATCTAACGCACTCTGGCACTTCACGCAGTAACGCACCCCAGGCAATGCGCTGCGACGCGCTGCGGGAATCGGCTCCCCGCACTCGTCGCAGTACTCTGCACTTTCACCCTGGTTGAGGTGACTTCTGGCGCGCGCAATCGCATCATCTACGGTCGCATCAATTTGCTTTTGCACTGCACCATCTTCAGACCAGCCGCCTGCCATAACCCCTCCTGATGATCATCGACTGGTCAAAGTATAGTTCAGTAGCTATCGGGCACGATCATGCTCTCTGGCACCGGATGACGGGCATAATTTTCATGATGAATGCGGGAAGGCAGTGAAATCTGCTCGCCTTCTGCGGCTTCATACGGCACCTGTTGCAGCAGATGGGAAATGCAGTTCAGCCGTGCCTTCTTCTTATCAACGCCTTGCACTACCCACCATGGCGCCTCAGATATATTGGTGCGTTCCAGCATCATCTCTTTGGCGGCGGTGTAATCTTCCCAGCGGCGACGGCTTTCCAAATCCATCGGGCTCAGTTTCCACTGCTTCAGCGGGTCATGGATGCGGCTGAGGAAGCGCATTTCCTGCTCTTCATCGGTGATGGAGATCCAGTATTTCACGATCTGAATGCCGCTGCGCACCAGCATGCGTTCAAACTCTGGCGTACTGTGGAAAAACTCTTCGTACTCGGCATCGCTGCAAAAACCCATCACCTTTTCGACGCCCGCGCGGTTGTACCAGCTACGGTCGAACAAGACGATCTCTCCCGCTGACGGCAGATGTGAGACGTAACGTTGAAAATACCACTGCGTGCGCTCGCGTTCATTGGGTGCGGGCAGTGCCGCCACGCGGCAATAGCGCGGATTGAGTCGCTGCATGATGCGTTTAATCACGCCGCCTTTGCCTGCCGCATCGCGGCCTTCAAAAATCACCACCAGTCGATGCCCGGTACGGATAACCCAGTTTTGCAGCTTGACCAACTCGCCCTGTAGATGCAGTAACTCCATAAAATAGCGGCGACGCCACGCCATCTCTTGCGGATCGTTATTGGCCGCCAGACCAAAATCCGCTAACTCCATCTCCAGCGATTCGTCATAGCTGTCATAGAATTCCTGTAAAAAGCGCGCATCAAACATATTGTTGTTATTCATTTCGTGTGCAGACATCGTCTTATCCCTGTCGAAGCGAGCGTTACAGTGAAGTCATGATCCAGTAGAGGGCGGCAGAGAGCAGCGCGGCGGCAGGTAAGGTGAGCACCCAGGCCAGCACCATATTGCGCAGCGTGCCGAACTGTAAGCCGCTGCGATTGGCGGCCATGGTGCCAGCAATCCCTGAGGAGAGCACGTGTGTGGTTGAGACCGGCAGACCAAAGGCATCCGCTGCGCCTATGGTGCCCATCGCCACCATCTGCGCACTGATGCCTTGCGCGTAGTTAAGCTGGCTCTTACCAATCTTTTCACCCAACGTGGTGACAATGCGACGCCAGCCCACCATGGTGCCTAATCCCAAAGCCAGTGCCACCGCAACTTTGACCCAGGTCGGAATAAACTGCGTTGCACTATTCAGTGCGGTCTTCAGCGCCTGCAGATTTTGCTGCGTGGCAGGCGGTAAAATTAGCGAGCGATCGGCTTGCAGGCGTTTGATGGTTTCAGCTGCCAGATACATCTCATTACGCACGGTTGGTTTTTGATCGGCAGGGATTGTCTGCAACGCACCATATTGCTTCAGAGTGGCGCCAATGTTGCCACTGATCTGAGCCAGCGCGGCGATCACCGTCGTATCGCGTTGGCCAGTGCGCAGATAAGTCGCTAATACATCATCAGGCTGAGCCGGTGCGGGTACGGCGCTGAACGGCAGCAGTTGTGCCTGGCTGCTTTCGGTTAGCGTAATCAGCTGAGGGATAGCGGATTGGGGCACGGAACGATTGAGAGAATAGGTAACGGGCAGGGCAGCCACCAGAATCAACATCATCAAACCCATACCTTTCTGACCATCATTGGAGCCATGCGCAAAAGAAACGCCGGTACAGGACAGCACCATCAAACCGCGGATCCACATCGGCGGCGCACCGTCATGTTTGCTGGTGGCGTACAACTCAGGTTTTTTCACCACGCGCTTCAGCAACACCAGCAACAGAGCCGCACAGACGAAGCCAACAATTGGTGACAGGATCAGTGCATTGCCAATGTTTAATGCTTGTCCCCAGTTTACGCCGCTCATGGCGCTGCGCCCGTGCATCACGGCATTAGCGATACCCACGCCAATAATGGAACCGATCAAGGTATGTGATGAGGAGGCGGGCAGGCCCAACCACCAGGTGGCGAGGTTCCAGATAATCGCCGAGAACAGCAGGGCGTAAATCATCACAAAGCTTTCGCTGCTGCCGGTTTGCATAATGAGTTCAATCGGTAACAGGGAGATGATGCCGAAAGCCACCGCGCCCGATGAGCATAAAACACCGAGGAAATTGAAAATGCCTGACCACACCACCGCCACGGTCGGAGAGAGTGAGCGGGTATAGATGACGGTAGCCACGGCGTTGGCCGTGTCGTGGAAACCATTTACGAACTCGAAACCCAATGCCGCTAATAAGGCAAAACCCAGGAGCATCAGCGGTAGCGTACTGCTAAATGTGACCCCGGTTTGCTGGATATCACCGATTAATTGCGTTCCCGCAAAGAGGATGCCGGCGAGTAAAACCATGCCGAACAGGTAAAGCGGTTTCTTACTGTTTTTTGCAGGGCGTGGAATCGCGGAAGACAGGGGTGTAGCGGCAACATGTAAAGTTTGAGGCGTAACGTAATCGCTCATTAGTGAAAATTTCCTATAGATCGCTAAAGCAGCATAAGCACAACGATTTGTGTGGCTAACATATAGAAAATTTATGAAAGTTTTATGACAGTACTGTCAAAATTTAGTCATATAAATGAAATTTTTCGGGCGTGTCAAAATTGGATTTGTGATATTTATCTATTTAAAACAGATATTTAGTTTGATTTGGCTTAATGACTGATGCGCGCGAATGAGTTTTATTTTTGACATAATTTTGTCACATAAGCCATCTAATTGATTACCAGGAATTACATTTACAGCAGTGAATCATTACCCTGCTAATTTGATGAGCGAGGTTAAGGGCTCAGCGGTCATGTCGGCGTTACCCATTGAGCCTGACAGCTACTTATGACGTCTTTTCAACTCATCAAACAACCATTCTTTGCTGATGGGTCCAGAACTTAACTTCTGAATCATGGCGTTATCCGCATAGTTCAGTAGCCATTCTCCCAGTTCCGCCATGCCTGCTTCATAGGAGCCGTGCACCTCAACAAACTTTTCCGACAAAATCAGCAGCTCCATGCGCAGCGCGTTGCTGCGGGTCATGAACTCCAGATAGCCTTCGCGATCGGTTTCATAATCGGGGATCTTCGACAGCACAATGACCTCTTCTTCCTGAATCGTGGTGTGCCAGTGTAAACCGCTATCTCTTTTATGTGCAGAATAATCATGCTGCACAAGTGAATATTTAATTTTTACGGTTCGCTTATTCTCTTTTCTCTCCGTCCTTATTTTGCGTCATTATCGCAGGCTCCCTGGCTCCCTGGCTCCCTGGCTCCCTGGCTCCCAGCTTCCCTGGCTAATCCATATTCTCTGCTGTCACAATTCGCAGTTCTACGCGGCCGTCCCGATACAGATCGGGTTCAAATCCCTGTTCCAGATGTCTTATCAACAGGTCAGTGGCCAGCACGGCATGCTGGCGAGCATTCTGATCCAGCGTGTAGGAGAGCGCGCCGGTTTGCAGCAGATCTTTCGTCACATCATACAATTCGTGTGTGATGTAGCAGCAGCGGCCGAGCAACTGGTGTTGCTGCAATACAGCACTGATATCGCTGTTGTTGTCGCCAGAGTTATACAAACCGACCACATTGCTTGATTGCTGTAACGTGTGATTCAGCAGCGTACGGATTTTATGCCGTTCATCTTCCCCCGCTAATACTTCACGCAACTGTAACCAGGGAGCACGTTGGGTGATGGCATCACGAAAACCTGAAATACGTTGGATATGTGCGCTGAAATCAAAACGCCCGCTAACCATGATCACATCCCCCTTGTGAGGCATAGTCTGGCTCATTAATAAACCTGCGGTACGTCCTGCCTGATATTGATTTATTCCAACATGACAGAATCGATGTGAATTGGGTAAATCTGAAACCAGCGAAACCACCGGGACACCTTTATCTTTACACCAGGATAAGGCGTCATGAATAACGGGATAGTCATGCCCATAAACAATAATACCGTCGCGCAACTCACCGCTTTTTTTTATCTTTTCCGCCAGTTTTTCCGGTGGATTTTCCGTCACCAATGTACGAAATAATTTTATTTTACGATAACCCAGTCGATCGGCAATGTTGGCAAATTCATCGGCTAACTGCTGAAAAAACCAGGTGCCATTACTGCTCAGGAATACCTCAATCTGCCAGGGATGCTGTGTATCATCCGGCAGTAAACGCTGTAACCCAGCCTGACGTGCGGCACGCAAGACTTTGCGCACCGTTTCAGGACGAACGCCGCCACGCTCATTCAGTACGCGGTCAACCGTTGCGATCCCAACCCCGGCCAGTTCAGCCACTTTAATCAGGGTGAGTTTTTTCATGATGCTTCAATGCCCCAGTAAAATTCATGTCCAATATTTCAACAACGCAGAGTGCGCTTCAGGTCACAACTGGGCGTCTATTTTCGCCGTATTATGCGCAACATCTCGTGACTGGCAAGATGTTAAATGTTGCGGGACGAAACCATACTCTACATCTTCCAGCGCGGCTTATTAAAAACTTCAATGATGGGAAACCATCAACAAAAACCTTTCAAAGCGAAGGGGGAGTCATTACTCTTTGCTGCGTTGTTAATATTTAATTAATTACGTAATTTGAATGTAAAAACTTACCTCAGTATTTATCTAATAAAAGCCCACAGGGCAACGTCAGTATTTATCCAATAAACCTTATTTATATGGCTCAATGCCAGGCACAAATACGTCTGTTATTTGACCTGGTTTGCAATGTGAAAGCAGGGAAAACATGAAACGCAGAGAATTTCTCACTTCCATCACCGCATTGGGAGTGGCTTCCACGATCCCGACATTGGCACAAGCCGATGTGGTGACGGGTGGCCAGCCCTGGGAACCCGGCAAAATCCAAACGCCGCCCGCACCGCCGAGAAAAGGGGGGCTGCAATATCTCACTCAGCATGAGTTTGACACGGTAGGCGCCATCGCTGAACGATTTATCCCAGCCGATGAAACCAGCCTGAGTGGCAAAGAGGCAGGGTGCGCCATTTTTATTGATCGGCAACTCGCGGGCGATTACGGCAACGCAGTGGCGATCTACCGTTTAGGCAAATTCGTCAAAGGCACCGCTGAGCAGGGGCCGCAATCTCCGCTGACGCCTGCACAACGCTATCGTCTGGGCATTGCTGCGCTGGATAAAGCCCTTCAGCAACAATATGGCAAAGATTTCCTCTCACTCAGTGGTGATCAGCAGGATCAGGTGCTGACCGCAATGGAGCAGAACAGCCTCGATCTCGGTGAGGAAGTTGAAACCAAAGTGTTCTTTGAACTGTTGCTGCAGAACGTGCGTGAGGGCTTCCTGTCTGACCCGATTTATGGCGGCAACAAAGACATGACCAGTTGGAAAATGATTGGCTTCCCTGGCGCTCGCTACGACTTCCGCGATCTGCTGCCGAAAAAAGGACAGAAGCTCAACATCATTCCTACCAGCCTGATTGATAACACCCTTTAATTTGTTTGCTGAGCAATAAACTATGAATAACGTCCGTCCAAAAGCTGATGTCGCCATCGTCGGCCTGGGGTGGTGCGGCTCTTTGATCGCCGAAGAGCTGACCCGCGCAGGTCTGAATGTCGTTGCCATTGAACGTGGCCCGTGGTTTGAAACCGCGACAGATTTTCCCCCCTCGGTCGATACCGATGAACTGCGTTGGGATACGCGCCGCAGTATGCTGCTGCCGCCCGCCGTCGAAACCACCACTTTCCGTAATAACACCACGCAAACCGCCCTGCCAACGCGCGAGTGGAACCTGAATGAACTGGGTTACAACGTGGGAGGTTCGGGCACTCACTGGGCTGGGATGGCATGGCGTTTTACACCGTTCGATTTCGAGCCTTACAGCCAGACAGTGAAGCGTTACGGAAAACAGCAGATTGCCAAAGGGGTGATTTTGCAAGACTGGGGAGTGACTTACGACGAGCTGGAACCGTTTTACGATCGCTTTGAAAAGATCGCCGGCGTGTCAGGCAAGGCCGGTAAGCTGAACGGCGAAGTCATTGAAGGCGGCAACCCTTACGAGGGTAACCGTTCAAGCGAATACCCTTTGCCTGCGCTGGAGAGTATGCGTCTGACGGATATTTTTGCCGAAGGCGCGAAGAAGATCGGCTTGAAACCCTTCATGGTTCCCGCTGGACAGGCGTCACGCGCTTACGTTAACCCACTAGGTGTGCGTATGGGGCCTTGCACCTATTGCGGTTACTGCCTCTATTACGGCTGCGGTAACTTCTCAAAATCCAGCCCTAACGCCTGTGTCATCCCAGCATTAATGCAACGTGAGAACTTCACGGTGTTAACAGACTCTGCGGTGGTTCGCGTCAATAAAGCGGAAGACGGTAAAACCGCCACCGGCGTGACCTATCTCGATAAGAACAAGAAAGAGTGGGTACAGCCTGCAGACATCGTGATCTTGTCCGCCTTCCAGATGCAAAACGTGCGTCTGCTGCTGCTGTCCAAAATTGGGGTGCCTTATAACCCTGTGACCAAAACCGGTGTGGTAGGGCGTGCCTACAGCTTCCAGACGGTATCGGGTGCAGCGATCCACTTCAAAGATGAAAATCTGAATCAGTATATCGGTGCCGGAGCCCTCTCTTCGCAGGTGGACGACTGGAACGGCGATAACTTTGACCATACCGGTCTGGGCTTTATCGGTGGCGCAGGGATTCTGGTGGTGGCGCGTGGCGCGCGTCCTATCGGCAATGCCGATGCACTGCCACCGGGCTCGCCACGCTGGGGTAAAGATTGGAAGAAGGCTTATACCCACGCGTTCCAAAACACGACCTTTATCTTCGGCCAGGGCACCAGCTTCTCGCACGAAGATTACTATCTTGACCTCGATCCTGAGTACAAAGATGACAACGGCAATGCATTGTTGCGTGTCACTTTTGACTACAACGACAATGACCGCCGCTCGGCGAAATTTATCGAAGAGAAGAGTGTGGAGATCGGTAAGGCCATGGGCGCTGAAATCGTCATTGGCACCAACTCTGCCTCGGGCGCGTACTCACCGTACAACTTTGCCAGCGACCACACCATTGGTGGAGCGGTCATGGGCAGCGATCCAAAAACCTCGGTGCTTAACCGCTACCAACAGTGCTGGGATGCACACAACGTGTTTGTACTGGGGGCTTCCTCTTTCCCAAACAACGCCGGTTATAACCCAACAGGCACCATTGGGGCGCTGAGTCTGTGGACGGCGAAAGCCATTATTGAACAGTACCTGAAAAACCCAGGTCCGTTGGTGAAGGTGTGAGATGAAGAAAACCAAACTGATTGCGGGCGTAGCAGTGATCGCTGCGGCCGTGGCAGCGGGCATGCTGTGGATGAACGGTGACACCTCTGCGGATGATGTCGCCAGCGACAACGTACTCACCAGCCAACCGCCAACTGCGGCAGACAGTGCCGCGATTGAACGTGGACGTTATGTGGCGATTGCCAGTGACTGCACGGCTTGTCATACCATGCCGGAAAGCAAACTGCCGCTGGCCGGGGGCTACTCCATCAGCACCCCCTTCGGCGGCATTTATGCCAGCAACATCACGCCGGATAGCGAAACCGGCATCGGTAGCTGGACGGAGCGTGATTTCTTCCGCGCAGTGCGTCACGGTAAGGGTAAAGAAGGGGAGCATCTTTATCCTGCGATGCCCTACAACGCTTATGTGAAGCTGACGGATCAGGACATGCACGATCTGTGGATGTACCTGCGCTCGGTGAAGCCGATTCACTATCAAGTGCCGGAAACCAACCTGGGCTTCCCGTATAACATTCGTCTGGCGATGATGGGCTGGAACCTGCTGTTTTTCCGCAACGCAGGTTTCCAGATAGACAGCAGTAAAAGTGCTGAATGGAACCGAGGCGCTTATTTGGTGGAAGGGCCAGAACACTGTGCCGCCTGCCATACCGCGAAGAATCTGATTGGCGGTGACAGCAGTGATTATCTGCAAGGCGGCAATCTGGGTGAATGGCATGCCCCCGATATCACACCAAACCCGCACACCGGTATCGGAAGTTGGTCTGAGCAGCAGGTGGTGGATTACCTCAAGCTCGGCAGTAACCATGTGGCGGTCGCTTCAGGCCCGATGGCGGAAGCTGTGACTAACTCCACACAACACTTAACCGACGCTGATTTGCGCGCAATTGCAGTGTATCTCAAGCAAGTGCCGGCATCGACCACGACGTTGCCGCAACCGTTACCGATGGATAATGGGCAAATGAAGATGGGTGAAAATGTCTATTCAGCCAACTGCACTGCCTGCCATAACAGCGACGGCAAAGGGATCCCCAACCTTGCCGCCAGCCTGGCAAATAATCCTGGCCTGCTAGCGGATGATGCCTCTTCCATCATCACGACGGTGCTGCAGGGCGGGCGTGGCGCGGTGACTACGGGAAATCCAACCAGTGGAGCCATGCCTTCATTTGCGTGGAAACTCTCGGACGAGCAGGTGGCCGCAGTGGCGACTTACCTGCGTAACAGTTGGGGCAATGCGGCTAAGCCGGTGACAACGGATGAAGTGGCAAAAGCACGTGCGCAATTGAAGTTACCCGCACAGATGCCTGCACGTTAAGTTAACTCACTCACCAGGGCTGCTATTTCTCAAAGAATAGCAGCCCTTTTTGTTGCCTGATGTTGAGCAGGACAGCCATTAACAACAGGGTAATTGCATCTGAGGCATGTCAAATTCAAGTTTTGTAATTAACTTAATCACGTCCGATTTTAATTTTTACTAAGGTGTACAACTTAAATTTCCGTGTACAAATATGTTGGTTAATTCGTGTTTAGTTATTTATTTTGGAATCTAAATTGATCATTAATATATAAGGGAAAAATACCGGATAAGCGAAGCGGCAAATGGCGCGCGATTGATCAAGAAATGATCGATTTTTAGTAGTTAGCAACGAAAATAACCCTCCTGACGTAGCGAATTTTGCATTTAAGCGAAGCGCTAATACACGTCAGGAGAGTGTTGTGATAAAGGCTAGCGAGCGTAACCCTGTGTTGAATTAATGATAGTGTTATTTCCGGCGGCTGATCTTTCCTCCCTTCCGGCCTGCTTCAACGGCGCGGTTCGGATCGTTTTTAAAATTGCCGCCACTTACCTGACCGCCTTTGCGGCCTGCTTCAGCGGCACGCTCCTTGTCCTCGGCGAAGTTCCCTGTGCCCCCACGACGTTGCGTCTTTTTCTCTTCCTCTTCAGGATGCTTGTTAGGGTCCGTCATGCGTTCTCCTCATTATATTTGTACCAACATAAAGCAAAAATAAATGTAGCGTTGTTTTTACCATAATCAAGTCAGGATTAATCTTAAGTTTTATTATTTTGCAGACTGATTGTTTAAGGATAAGTCGATTTTTGTTTATAAGCAGATGAAACTCACATGAATGATGATTGTTAGCGCACTTTAGATGTTGAGTAAAGCGTGGCGTGCGGTTAAATATAAGCGAAGCGGTAAGGTGGTGATATTAATCATCCCTCTCAGTTTTGAGTTGAGCGGCTTGCGCCAGGGGGCTTACTTGCTACGTTTAATTAAGGTGATTGTTAGGCCGTTAATTAACGCTTCGCTTATTTCCAGATAATTCCATGAGCGAAGGTGTTGAATCGGTTAGCTTGCTAAGCAACTGCATACCATCCCCAAAGGTAGTTCATTAACAGCACATCAACCAGGAGTGAATGAATGACGAGGGAATCTGTTTATCTGGATTGGCTACGTGATGCACACGCGATGGAGAAACACGGTGAAATGTTATTAAAACAGGCGATGGAGCGTCTCGACAGTGATTCTTCAATCGGGAGTCACATCGCGCATTATCTTGCGCAATCACGCGCACAGCAGTTGCAGGTGAAAGACGTTCTGAAATGCCATGACGAGGATTGGTCGGCATTAAAAGAGGCATTAGGTCGCCTGTCTGTGGTGGGGCAGGCCGCAAGCGATATGCTGCGTGTTGAGCAGGGCGCGCGGATGGCCGTCAGCGTCTATGTCTTTTGTAGTTATAAACTTGCCACTTATACCACGTTAATTGCTGCCGCCAGACAGGCTGGTGACAGTGAAGGCGTGGATATTTTTCAGCGCATCTTGCAACAGGAAGGGCAAATGGCGGACAGGCTGCTTGCAGACTTGCCTGAAGCGGCCAATGAATCGATAGACTTACTCGCGATTAGTGAAGCATCAAGCGTGGTGTAGCGTTTTCTCTGGGTGGCCTGCTGGCTGCCCGCAGAGAAAATATTTTGCCTTATTAATGTTTGCACGTTAACAGCAATTGCATAAGCTGCATTAAAAAGCCGTTACGTTTATCCAAACGTAAGATCAACCTGCCCAAAGTCAGTTTAATAAGTAAAGCACATTGATCACTCAGGTGACTATTATTGCCAACAATTTAATATAACTGATCAAATTGTCTAATTGCGCTATTCCACAGGAAGTGAATTGTCTTTCACGAGTAAGTTATATTTAAGTAAAAGCATTAAGGTTAGTGAGCATGCTGACGATAACAGCAGGGATGCTGCCGATGAGAACGCGGAGCGTCTCCATTTCTTTGTTTTAATAACACCTGGATTTCATGACTCACTAATAAAAATCATTGAGGTTTCTAAATGGACATAGTTCAAGGATTTTCACGTAATATTAAACTGCGCAGCAAACTCATTATTTCTTCACTCATCAATATCGGTATGCTGCTTTTGGTTGCGGTACTGGGTTTAAATTCGCTGTTTATGGCACAAACCGGCGTCAACGGCATGATGAAAGATGATTACCCAACCATTGCGTTGGGCAATCAGTTGATCGATGAGATTAACACCACCATTCAGCGACAGGCTTTGCTGCTCAGCCCAATCAATGCGGAGCGCCGCAGCACCATCATGAATGAGCTTCAGGGGGCGACCGGGCAAATTACGGAGATTTATCGTCAACTGCATGCACTGGCAACAGATGACGATTCCATTGATTATCTCAAAATTCTGGATGATAAACGCAAAGCTTATTTAGAGGGCCGTAATGAATTTTTGCAACTTGCGAGCCAGGACCCTAATAAAGCGCTGGATTATTATCTGACAGCATTGGCGAGTAAACAGAAGGACTACACGAGTGAAGTGCAGCGTTTTATTGCACTGCAAGAGCAGCAGATGAACGGCTCCTACACACATTTTATGGATTCCTACCACACCACTAAAATTTCAATGGTGGTGATCTTTATTGCGGCGGTTATTCTTTCTGCATTGATTGGCTGGATTATTATCCAATCCATTACTGTGCCATTAAAAAATGTGATTGCGTTTTTAGGCCGCGTTGCTGATGGCGATCTCAGTACGAATTTCTATGAAAAACGTAAAGACGAAATGGGCCAGTTAATAAACGCTATTCAGCAGATGCAGGATAAAATGTCGACCATTGTCAGTCATATTCGTATCAGCGCAGAGCAAATCTCAGGAGGTGCCAGCGAAATTATGTCGGGGACGCATGATTTGGCCGCGCGCACTGAAGAACAAGCCAGTTCGGTTGAGCAAACGGCAGCATCGGTTGAAGAATTTACCGCCACCATTAGCAACACGCGCAATAACACCCACTTTGCTGCCGATCTGTCTGAAAAGGCGGAAAGCGCCGTGGGGCAGAATGCCACCATGATGAACAATGTGTCGACCAAAATGGCTGAGATCCATGATTCCGCAGGCCGCATGGCAGACATTATCAATCTGATAGATTCGATTGCTTTCCAGACCAATATCCTGGCGCTCAATGCGGCTGTTGAGGCGGCACGAGCAGGGGAGCACGGTCGCGGTTTTGCGGTCGTCGCGCAGGAAGTGCGTGCGCTGGCGCAGAAAACCGCCACCTCATCGCATGAGATTCGTCATCTGATTGAGGAGTCCTCCACGCGCATCGTTGATGGCCGTGACATGGTGGCGGATGCCAACAAACTGATGTCGGAAATGATGAACAACGTGGTGAACATGAAGGAAGTGCTGTCACAGATTAACCAGGCCAGTACCGAACAGGCCGATGGCATCAGTCAGATCAACACCGCCATCAGCCAAATCGACATCACGACACAACAAAATGCCTCGCTGGTGGAGCAGTCCCTGGCTGCTTCCGCCATGCTCAGCGAGCAAGCGACAAATATGGTGAACAGCGTCAGTGTGTTTACCTTGCGTCAGAGCGCATAACAACAAGTGACAGGCGGCCTGAAGGCCGCCACTAGGGTAGATTCTCACTATTTAAGACGGGCGCCCGATCAAGCAACCATTGAAGCAATAGCTTGATGTTGGGCGTTTCCTGCCGGGTTTTCGGCCACACCAGATAATAACCGTCACCTGTCGCCACCGGCTGGTTAAATGGCAGCACCAATAAGCCGTTGTTGATCGCCTGCTGGCTGAGCAGCAGATCACCTATTGAAACGCCGTGTCCGCTGATCGCCGCCATCGTGCCCTGTTCCAGAGTATCGAACAGTTTGCCTTGCCACAGATTGATAATCGGTGCATCAGTTGCCCCTTGTGACCACCGCAGCCAGTCGCGGCGATCGTGTGAAGGGTGAATCAATTCACAGCTTGCCAGCTGCGTTTGTGCCTGTCGTTTCAGCGCGGGGGCGCAAATCGGAATTAACCACTCCTGAAACAGCAAATGGCACTCGGTGTCTGCACCAAAATGACCGTCACCCAACAAGATGGCGCAGTCAAAAGGTTCACGGGAAAAATCGACTTTGTCGGTGTCCATCCAAACGCTGGTAATCTGCACTTCAGGCGTTGAGTTTTGCTCACGATATGTTTGGAGTACATCCAGCAACCAACGCATGGTCAGTGTCGAAGGGGCCTTGAGACGCAGTTGATGACCCTGCTGCGCGAAGGCGGCGCAAGCTTGCTCTAAAGAGGCAAATCCGACCTGTAATTGTGCCGCGAATACGCTACCCGCAGCGCTGATTTCGATCCTGGGCCCTTTACGGATAAACAGTTGGCAATCGAACCACTCTTCCAGGGTACGGATGTGACGGCTAATCGCGCCAGGAGTGACGTTGAGTGCGGCGGCGGCCTGGCTAAAAGACCCCAACTGCGCCGCACTGGCAAAGGCGCGCAACGCATAAAGTGGAGGAAGCGTCATAAGGCAAACTCAATGTTGAGTAAAACTCACATTCAACGTCATTTTAAAGCGTTTTTCAACGAACAAACGAAAGGCAATACTGGCGACCTTCTCGTGCGTTTACAGGTCGTTGTCATGAACCTCTCACTGCTGCTGGCATATATGCTGGCGATTTTATTGCTGTTAATGACGCCAGGCCCGGTGGTGGCGCTGGTTACGGGCACGGCCGCACGTCACGGTTATCGCCGCGCTTTTGCCACCGTGGTGGGCACTAACGCGGCATCACTGGTGTTGATCGCGCTGGCTGCGCTGATGTTGACGGGATTGGTTTCGATCAATCCTCTGAGTTTGCAAGTCGCCGGGTTGCTGGGTTCCCTGTTTATTGGCGTGATTGCATGGCAAGGCTTACGTGCTGCGAGCAGTGCAACCGCCCACCGGCCCGCAGCACAGGGTGGATTGCTGAAAGGCTTTGTGGTGGGCATCTCTAATCCAAAAGATATTCTGTTCTTTGCCGCGCTGTTTCCACAGTTTATCGCCATCACGCCCGATCTTAGCAGCAGCCTGATCACTCTGGCGCTGGTGTGGATGGCCTTCGATTTTGCGGTGCTGGCGTTTTACATCATCACCGTAAAACGCTGGCTGCCGGGTGCACAACAGCTACGCATGGAGCGGGTATCAATGCTGATATTATTGCTGATCGCGCTGGCGGGTGCGTTTTACAACCTGAGGCAACTGTTGTTGTAGCGTGGTATTGAAGATTTTACCCACAACGCCGATAACGCATAGCGAATTGCTGCATGGAGCAGCTTAAAGGGAAAAATAATGAAAAAAGCATTGATAGCGTTAGCGGTTTTAACCCTGGCAGGGTGCGCCAGACCTTATGGATCAGCCGATACCATCATCAATCAGCAAATGGTCACACCGGATGCCAGCAAGAAGCAGACACCGGTTACCGTTACGCGCCTTAAGCAGTTTATTGGTAGTGCCAGCGGCGGATCCTGCAAATTCGTGGTGAACGTGGATGGTCAGGATGTCGCGATGTTGCGTCAAAACCAGTTTGTCACTGCGTATCTGGAAAATGGTCTGCACAAGTTGCGCGTCAGTAATGACTGTTCAGTGATGAGTCTGGGGATGCGCAAGTCGCTGGATATTGTGGCTGACGGCACGCCACAGGAGTACGCCACAGAAGTGGGCTTCTGGGGACAGTACCGCATGTGGCGCACTCAATAAGTAAAAAAGCGGAGTGATGCCAATGCCAGCGGCCATCAGGAGCACTTTATCTGCGGGTTTGAGTAGAGCAGCAACTGTGCTTTGTGCCGCTGAAAAACAGCGTGATGCGTCCGCTGACGTTGGCTCTTTTTACTGCGCCATCCCGACAGGTATCGCGGGCGGCGCAGAGGGTGATTCAGCGCATCACTCAGGTTATCGATGAGATGGCGCGTTAAGCGTCTGATGCCTGTTTCGGAAATTTATTGCGCAGTTTCTGCAATTTTGCCGGGATATTCATCATACAGAAGGCGTTTTCCTGTCCTTCTTTCTCCCAGAAGTTTTGATGATAGTCTTCGGCTGCGTACCACTCAGCTAACGGTTCCAGCTTTGTCACCAGCGGCTTGCTGAGTTCGGCAGCGGCACGCGCTATCCCTTGTTCAGCGGCAATACGTTGTGCATCGCTGGTCGGAAACAGTGCGGAACGATAACGTGAACGCACCACGCCGTCTTTGATGTTTTCCTGCGTGGCATCATGCGTAGCGAAGTGGATGTCGAGCAAATCGTCGTAACTGACGAGCGCGGGATCGAACTCGATTTTCACCGCCTCGGCGTGACCCGTGGTGTCGCTGTAAACTTGATCGTAAGTGGGTGACGAGACATGGCCGCCGATATAACCACTTTCCACGCTCAATACACCATGGATGGATTGGAAAATCGCTTCAGTACACCAAAAGCAGCCGCCGGCAAAAATGGCTTGTTCACGCATCAGTCTAAGTTCCGGATAAAAAAAGTGACGTTACCTTACACGGCGGTGAAAAGTAACGCCACTGCATTGGCGCATCCTGAATGACTGTCAGCGCGGTGAGCCGCACTCAGGCTTCTATTGCTGCGTAATCCCCTGTGCCTTCGGGCCATGGCGTGAGCAAATCGAAGCCGGTCTCGGTCACAGCAATGGTGTGTTCCCACTGCGCCGACAGCGAGCGATCTTTTGTCACCACCGTCCAGCCATCAGATAAAACACTGGTGCCTGCTTTACCGGCATTGATCATGGGCTCGATGGTGAAGATCATGCCTGCCTGCAGCGCAATCCCTGTTCCCGGCGTACCGTAGTGCAGAATCTGAGGCTCGCCGTGATAAATCTCACCGACACCGTGACCGCAATATTCACGCACCACTGAAAATCCGGCTTTCTCCGCCACCTGTTGGATCGCGGCGCCGATATCACCCAAAGTTGCACCGGGTTTGACGACTTTAATGCCCGCCACCATGGATTCGTAGGTGATATCGACCAGACGTTTAGCGCGCACCGATGGCTCACCCACGTAATACATGCGGCTGGTATCACCGTACCAGCCATCTTTGATGATGCCGACGTCGATGTTGACGATATCGCCATTCTTGAGCTTTTTCTCACCGGGAATGCCATGGCACACCACGTGGTTTACCGACGTACAGGTGGTGCGCGTATAGCCGTGATAGCCAATATTGGCGGGAACAACCTTCAGTTCATTGACAATATAGTCATGGCAAATGGCGTCCAGTTCATCAGTGGTCACGCCGGGTTTGACGTAAGGGGTGATGATTTCCAGCACTTTTGCCGCGGCGTGTCCGGCAGCGCGTGCCAGTTCGATTTCTTCAGCAGTATGCAGTTTGATGGTCATTGCGCGATTCCCTGCGTGGTTAATGTAGGCTGGTCAAGCAGCTGCGCTAAATCTGCGCCGCCGTCACGTTCGACACGCATCAACAGGCGTGTCAGTTCCTGAAGGTTGAGGTCAGGATAAAGCTCAGCCAGCATGCCAATCTTCATCCAGTGTTCTGCCTGCGCATTGATGGAACGGCTTAATGCCGTGCTCGCGATACGCAGGTTCTCATGCATCAGATCAGAAATTTTTACGATACCCATTATGCGATCCGTATATGAAACATAGTCGTTTTGCATATAGGTTACGCTGCGTCCGGATAAGATGGAAGGGGAAATATTGGGAAGTTTGCCGTGACCATGCACAGCATCTCCACCTCTTAGCCGTTTAAGCCTGCTACGGCGTGACATGATGGCGCGATGTGTGGAGGAAAAGAGGGCAGAGGAAAAAAATAGACTAAAGGAAAATACCCTGCGAAGCGGCTTAACACTCGTTGCAGAGTAATATCTCTGGATTTCCCCAGAGCAGGGTGCTGAATGTTCGGGATTTGAAACCTTAGCTAAAATAAAATAATCCACGATAGAGGGATTAAGCTAATAATCGAGTCGCATCATTAAGAGAAAATCGGCAGCAACTTAGCGATACGGCAGAAATATATTTTCCGTGACGCATCGCTTATTTGATGGTTTTCTGTGCTTGATGAAGTTCTGGCAACAGACTGAATTTAATACGCTAATTATTAAACCCTATTAATGAGTGTGCCATTGATAAGATGTCTGGGCAGCCGTAATCCTTGTTTTCAATTAACGCTTCGCTTGAATCAGGTGAAAGATCCCTTTACTCAGTTTTCATGTAAGCTTTTTGTAAAGATATTTCAGCATGACAAAACGTGATGGCGGGCATAGTATGGTGATATTCACCGGTAAATAATGAGCAAAATAGACGCAAAATGGCGGATATTCTCCTTAATGATAATGAAGTTATTCTTTTGAGTTCAGCATTGCAATCCGTACCAATGGAATGGGCGAGTGCAAATGAGCATAACTAACGAATTTAAGCCAGGCTGCATCACGCTCCAGGCACTTCGGACGCCGGATATCTGCCGTGACGATGTACTGAGCAAATTCACTAATTTGGTCAGTAAAACGCTGGATGTTCCCAGCAGTTTCATCTCAGTCCTTGACGATGATTTCCAATACATCAAAGCTGCTCACAACTTTAACGTCGCTGAAACGTTGCGTGCCGATTCTTTGTGTCAGTACGTGGTAGAAGGGGATCAACCGCTGGTGGTGCCCGATACCCAACTGGACGCCTGTTTTTCCGTCAATCCTTTTGTTATTGGTGAACCTTTTGTTCGCTTTTATGCGGGCGTGCCACTGAAGAGCCAGGAAGGGCTGGTTTTAGGCACGCTGTGCGTGGTTGATAGCAAACCACACACCTTTAGCGCTGAAAAGCTGGCGACGATGACATTGCTATCACAACTGGTGATTTCCTTTCTGGAAGCCTGGCATTCTGTCGGTTTTACCGATCTGGTGACAGGATTACCTAACCGACAGCAACTGATTCGGGACCTGCAATCCTTGCGTAATGCGGGTGATAACACACGGTATCGACTGGTGTTGATCGACTGCATCGATATGCCGCGAGCCTATGAGTTGGCGCGTTCGTTGGGCATGGCGCCAGTCGAAGGGCTGCTCAAAGATATGGCAACGTTACTGCCGCTACGTTTGCGTCCCGGCAAAAATGAACTGCTCTATACCGTGGCAACCGGGCGGTTCGCGCTATTAACTCAACAAGAAAGTCCATTGTGCGCCGAGTGGGTTGCGCGACGCATGGAAGGCGTACGCGCCGAGATTGGCGAAGGTTTATCGGTCGATTTGGCGACGCATACCGGTGAAACCCTCTTTTCGCCGTCAGAAATTTCCGCTCAGGAAGCGCTGCGTCGAGCCGTTAGTGCCTTGCATGAAGCCATTTGTCGCGGGATCCCGTGTATGAGCTTCAGTGAGAAAAACGATGAGCGGCGTACGGATGACTTTACTCTCGTCAACGATTTGGCCACTGCTGTACGGCACAATCATGGCTTGTATCTGGTGTTCCAGCCGAAAATCTGTCTGAGCAGCGGTTTACCGATTGGGCTTGAAGCGCTGATTCGATGGCGCCATCCCATCCGAGGTGAGCTTTCTCCTTCAGTCTTCATCCCGCTCGCGGAACAAACCACGCTGCTGCAAGAGATCACCGAATGGGTCATTGATAAAACCATTGAGCGTTTGAAGCGGCTCAACGGACAAGGTATTCAGTTGCCTGTCACGGTGAATGTTAGCGTGCGCGACTTTAGTCAGGAAAGTTTTGCCGACAGACTCGAAAGTAAGATGATCAAGGCACGCCTGCCGACGAACCTGCTCGGCATTGAGTGCCTGGAAACCGAGCGCATCATCGAAAGCACGGCAGCAATCAATGGCCTGGAAATGTTGAAACTGCGCGGTTTCGGTATTGCGCTGGACGATTTCGGCACTGGCTATAGCAATATCAGTTATCTGCGAAAAATGCCCCTGGATGTGGTCAAACTCGACCGTTCGATTGTCGGCGGACTTGCCACGGACACCGCGTCACGCATCATCACTCGCAGTATCATCGCCATGCTTAAAGAACTGGATTACGTGGTGTTAGCTGAAGGCGTGGAAAATCTTGAGACGCTTGAAGCGTTAAAAGAATTCGGTTGCGATCAGGCGCAGGGGTTCTTTCATTCCCGCCCATTACCTGAAAGCGAACTGGATAATTGGTTGCGCTGGAAGTTAGGGTAACCTTTGCTGGCGCCGTAAATAAACGAAGCAGGTAGTCAAGAAAATAGAATTCTCCATGGGTTAAAATATTATATAAAATATCTTACGCTTGATTCACAGAATGGATGAGATACTGCATCGCCTCGATCATCACCCAGCTAAACTCATTAAACCCAATCAGGGTGAATGGAGGTATATATGTCAGAACGTCCAGATCCAGATGAGGTAAAACCACTGCCTGGCGACGATTTACCCTTGCCAGATAAAGAGGATGATGAGAGTGACGATCGGGATTTTCCTGATAATCAAAAACCGGTGATCTGATTCCCAAGACAGAGCCGCTGATGCGGCTCTATTGCATTGTTTTTATGGGGTTTGTTGCTGGTAGGCGTTTCAATCGTTCGAGGACGTCTCATCTTTAATGTATTGCCGTATCGCTTCATGCATGGCTTGATTACGCTCAACTTCCAGTCCGCGTTCTTCATACTCTTTAGCCATATTAATAATGACTTCATCATATTTTCCTTTAAAGGTGATGTTATTCACCGCGACCTGTTTAATCATCAGTTCGCGCAACACCTCGGTTTCGATTTTTAAACGCTTAACCGTTTCTTCAAGTTCCTTTATTCTCTCTTCAGCGGACATCATCACTTCCTATTAAAAGATTTAGGTTAAACAGGCCACATTGTTGACAAGAATATGGCATTGAAAAGCCTATAACTCAAGCCTCACTGTTTGCACTGTAATAAGCGAGCCGCAAAGCACAGATGGGAGAGCAATAGCTTATTGTTTGGTTTATATTCACGGCGCATATTAACGACCCGCATTGATGACGCTGTAGCGCTGGAACCTTCTTATGATGAACATCTTCGCCCTGATTCTGGCCATTGCTGTGATTTTTAGCGGCCTGAGTTGGGCATATAGGCTTTGCGTTATCTCTCGCGTCAACGTTGAGAAGAAAAAAGCAGAGTCCTCGCTCATGCAGCAGAGCCTATCCAAACGTCTTCCGGGCTGGCTGGATACGCCTGCATCGCTCTTTCCGTTGCTTGTCATCGTGTTACTGGTTCGGGCTTTTGGCTGGGAGCCTTTTCGCATTCCTTCTGGCTCCATGATGCCAACCCTACTCACCGGCGACTGGGTGCTGGCAGACAAGTATTCATACGGGCTGCGAAATCCATTCAATCAGAAAACGCTGCTGGCCACCGGGCACCCTCAACGCGGTGATATTGCGATATTTACGTTTCCTCAGGACGAAACGCAGTTGTTCATTAAAAGAGTCATCGGTTTGCCCGGCGACAAAGTGATATTCAATCCAGCCACACAACAGCTCACTGTTTTCCCTTTTTGCCAGCACAATCAATCTTGTGCACCTGCGCTAGCCATTGACTATAGTGCGCTCAAAGCGGGCGAGTTCGTCGAGACTGCCGGAGCGCATCCGGGCTTCTATGCCAGGCCCATTGGCGAGGAAAAGCCTGCTGAACAGCGTTTACTGATGCGCACTGAAACGCTGGCGGGGGTGACGCATCGCATTTTGCAGAAACCTGAATTTACTGTTTCAGCATCGACGTTTTTCCATCAACCCGGTCAGCAGCCCGGAGAGTGGGTGGTGCCAGGGGATAGCTATTTTATGATGGGTGATAATCGTAACAACAGCTATGACAGCCGCTATTGGGGTTTTGTCCCTGAGCCTAATCTGGTGGGCAAAGCGGTGGCGATTGGATTCAGCATGGAAAAACAGGAAGGGCAGTGGCCGACAGGGTTGCGGTTAGCTCGCATCGGGCGGATCCATTAAGAGGAGATGCCAGTCCCTGGCAGAACAAATCCTAAAGCGCTTTACTCAGACTTTGTTGGAGGACGGCGACTTATCTTGCCTCCTTTCCGACCCGCTTCAACGGCGCGTTCAGGATCGTTTCTGAAGTTGCCTCCACTGGCTTTGCCTCCCGCTTTACCAGCTTCTCTTGCCCGTGCCGGATCGTTAGCAAAATTCCCTGCACCGCCTCTGTAGCTCTGTTGTTTCATAGGAAGACCTCATATCAATGTTCCGTGAGAGATAAGGACTAGCTAGTCACTCCATAATTTTAGTGCGCGATTGCGGCTTCGCCAGCGCGGGATAATTAATATTTTGTAGTCTTTATCGCACAAAAAAAGAAATGTTATCCGATTTAAAATAGCCACTAATCACGATTAAATGATTTTTTAAATTGTTTAAGTAATAAACATGAAAATATTAAATGTTGAAGCCAATTTCTGGGCCGCGCTTGGCTTAGAAAAGCTATTGATATCTGCTGGTTACCAATTCTTATCCTGCACCTCTTTATGTGATGCAAAAAAAATATTAATCGATCAATCAATCGAAATGATGATTATTGAGTTAAAAACCGAAGCGGATGATATTGAATCTTCCTATACGTTCTTACGCCTGTTGCAGGCACTTTATCCTTGTATCCGCGTGTTGGTACTGACTGACATTAAAGATGCCGCGCTGCTTAATTTTCTTGCCCATGAATTTCATTCGGTTTTATTTCTGACAAAAAAAGCCTCATTAGCCAGCATTGTTCAAAACGTCAATACACTCGCTGAGAAGAGACCTCATACCTCAACACGAAGCCGTGTTCCATCGCTCTCGCTGCAAGAATTTCACATGCTGAAATGGCTTGCCCGATACAGCAGTCAGCAGGACATTGCCTTGCGTGTCAGACTGAATAACAAAACCATCAGCCACTATAAGCGATCGATTTACGCTAAACTGAATTGTGAGAATAATGTTGAGTTTCATCATCGGCTTACGCAATACGGGTTTAATCGAACCCATGTCGATTAATACTTCCACTGACATTGTCCCTCTCTCATGACACCTGTTATGCCCGGTCAGTAAATGGCGTCTTTTGCCTGAGGCTTGAGAATTCCAGCCCGCAGGAGGAAGATATTCCCCTTTGCCAGGGCCGGGAATCGCCATGCTGATCACTTCCGAAAACACGCGCACTTTTAATACGGATACCCGACTCGCCTGTACGCTGGCGGCCGTGGCGGGCGCGCTGAACACTGCTGCATTTGAAACCGTCGGTTTTTTCTCAGCCAACATGACGGGCAACGTCTCGTCACTTTCCGACCATTTGGCGAAAGCGAATCTGCACGTTGGATTGTTCTTCCTGCTGATCGTGCTGCTTTTTATCGCCGGTTCTTCAGTTTCGACCCTGATCATCAACTCCGGCCGCAGGCGACAAATTCGCGGAATTTATGCCATCAATATCCTGCTGGAAGGCGTGGCATTATTAGCGCTAGGCGTCATTGAGAGTTGGTTCAGCTTTAGTGAGTCGGGAGTACTGCTGGTTCTCAGCCTGAGTTTTTTGATGGGATTACAAAACGCCGTGGTGACACGGATTTCCAACGCACGCGTGCGCACCACCCATGTCTCCGGTACCGCCACCGATATTGGCATTGAACTGGCCATGCTGTTTGATGTGCTACGCCGTAAAGAGTCCCCGAAAGATGCGCCGCTCTATATCGAACGTTTAAAACTGCACTTCTTCACGGTGATGGCATTTCTGTTCGGCGGTGTGCTGGGTATTCTGCTGCTCAACGCGCTGAGCTATAAACTATTAATTTTGATTGGCGTGATGCTATCTGCACTCGCTTTGTCTGCATTACAACGTGCCGGACATCGACTGCACTCCTGAACAATAATTGACGTCCCTCACATTTCTCAGCGTGTTTTTAGAAAACTGCTTGCTACTTTTTGGCAATGCTCCGCAAGATAACCGGCGTTAAGGATTGTTACTGTTCGGCAGGCAAAACCTGAGGCGCGCCCTTTCTCGATAGCAGAGGGCGCGCCTCAGGTTTTTTTTTGCGCGAAATTCGGGGCGTTTTGCAGGAGAAAGGAAGATGCAATATCAGGAACTGGCAGATGACATTGTGGCCGGCGTGGGGGGAAAAGAGAACATTATCAGCGTGATGCATTGCGCAACGCGCCTGCGCTTCAAATTAAAAGAGCGTCAAAAAGCGCATACCGCCGAGTTAAAAAATAATCCTGGCGTCATTATGGTGGTAGAAAGCGGTGGACAATATCAGGTCGTCATCGGCAACCAGGTTGCGGAGGTCTATCGCGCGTTAACGGCACGCTATGCACTCGATCCTGCCGACAACGTGGAAGACACTACGCCACAAAACCTGTTTGCCCGTTTTATCGATCTGGTTTCCGGCATTTTTACACCGTTTATTGGTGTGATGATAGCGACAGGCATCATCAAGGGACTGCTGGCGTTGGCGCTGGTGCTCGGTGTGATGGAATCGAGCAGCGGCAGCTACAAAGTGTTGTTTGTCGCCAGCGATGGCCTGTTCTATTTCTTGCCGATTCTGCTCGGCTATAGCGCCGGGAAAAAATTTGGCGGTAACCCCTTTGTCAGCATGGCGATTGCCGCAGCGCTGGTGCATCCATTAATTCTGGAAGCGATGCAACAGCAGCAGGCAGGAAAGCCACTGACCTTTGTGGGTATCCCGCTGGAAATCCTCAATTACAGCGCCTCGGTGATCCCGATTATCTTTGCTGCGTGGGTCTCAAGCCTGATTGAGCGTTGGGTACATCCGCGTTCACCTGGCGCGGTGCGCAACTTTACGACGCCGCTGGTGTGCTTGTTAATCACCGTGCCGCTCACCTTTCTGGCCATTGGCCCAGCCGCGACCTGGCTCAGCCGCTTGCTGGCAGAAGGCTATCTGTGGATTTACAGCCTCAGTCCGATGATGGCGGGTGCGGTGATGGGCGCGATCTGGCAAATCTGTGTGATTTTCGGCCTGCACTGGGGCCTGGTGCCTATTATGCTCAACAATCTGGCTAACTTCGGTCACGACACCTTACTGCCATTACTGATGCCGGCGGTATTAGGGCAGGCGGGCGCGACGTTAGGGATCTTCCTGCGCACGCGTGATATCAAACTCAAAGCGATGGCGGGTTCAGCGTTCACCGCCAGTATTTTTGGCATCACTGAACCGGCGGTGTATGGCGTCACGCTGCCGCGTCGTCGTCCGTTTATTTTCGGCTGTATCGGTGGCGCGCTGGGTGCCGCCATTCTGGGCTTCTGGCACACCACCATTTACTCCTTTGGTTTTCCCAGCATTTTCACCTTCATCCAGGTTGTGCCCTCGACAGGTCTTGATGCCAGTGTGCTGGCATCCTTTGCCGGTGCCCTGGTGGCGCTGATTTTTGCCTGTGTCATGACCTATGTGTTTGGGTTGCAGGAGTCCGCGCCGCCGCCCGCTGTGGCTGAACCCGTAGCCGCACCCGCAACATTGACGCGTCGTGAAAGCGTCGTCAGCCCGATGGCGGGGGAAGTGTTATCACTGGAAAAAGTCAAAGATGAGACCTTCGCGAGCGGTTTACTCGGCAAAGGCGCGGCCATTCTGCCGCAAGTGGGCCGCGTGGTGTCGCCGGTCAATGGCGTGGTTTCTTCGATGTTCCGCACCGGACATGCCATTGGACTGACGTCAGATCAAGGCGCGGAAGTGTTGATCCATGTTGGACTCGATACCGTAAAACTCGATGGGCAATATTTCCATCCTCAGGTGCAAAACGATCAGCCGGTAAAAATAGGTGACGTGCTGCTGGAGTTTGATATTGAGGCGATCAAAAGCGCTGGGTTTGACCTCACCACACCGGTGCTGGTGAGTAACAGTGATGATTTTATTGATGTGTTAACCCTGAACAACAGCGCGGTGAGTGAAGGCTCGCCGCTGCTGGCCGTGCTGAAATAACCAAGGAGCAAGTAAATGACTACACGTTTCCCGGATGCATTTTTATGGGGTGGCGCCGTTGCCGCCAATCAGGTGGAAGGTGCCTGGCAGGAGGGCGGTAAAGGGTTATCGACCTCGGATCTACAACCTAAAGGGATTTTCGGCGCGCGCGTTGAACGCAGCGGCGACGATTTTGGCATCAAAGACACGGCGATTGATTTCTATCATCGCTTCCCGGAAGACATCAAGCTGTTCGCGGAGATGGGCTTTACTGTGCTGCGCACCTCGATTGCCTGGACGCGTATCTTCCCGCAGGGCGATGAAGCACAACCCAACGAAGAGGGGCTGGCCTTTTACGATCGTTTATTCGATGAGATGGCAAAGTACAACATTACGCCATTAGTGACATTGTCACATTACGAAATGCCGTATGGCTTGATTAAAAAATACGGTGGCTGGGGCAATCGCATCACTATTGATTGTTTCGAACGCTATGCGCGCGCGGTGTTCACTCGCTTCCAGCATAAAGTGAAGCTGTGGCTGACGTTCAATGAAATCAACATGTCGTTACACGCGCCCTTTACCGGCGTCGGCTTGCCGGAAGAGAGCGATCAACAAGCGATCTATCAGGCCATCCACCATCAGTTGGTGGCGAGCGGTCGCGCCGTGCGAGCCTGCCATGAGATAGTGCAGGACGGTAAGATCGGCAACATGCTGCTGGGGGCGCTGCTTTATCCGCTCAGCTGCCGTCCGGCCGATGTGCTGGAAACCCTGCAGCAGAATCGTGAGTGGTTATTCTTTGGTGATGTGCAGGTGCGCGGCGCCTATCCGGCATACATGAAACGCTTCTTCGCCGATCGCGAAATCACGGTCTCCATCACCGATGAAGACAAACGTGACCTGCAGAACACCGTGGATTACATCTCCTTCAGTTATTACATGACCGGTTGCGTCACCACGAATGAAGAAGAGAACCAGAAAGCGCAGGGCAATATCTTGTCGATGGTGCCTAATCCGCATCTGGCCAGTTCAGAATGGGGCTGGCAGATTGATCCAGAAGGGCTGCGTATCCTGCTTAACATCTTGTCTGACCGCTATCAGAAGCCACTGTTTATTGTGGAAAACGGGTTGGGTGCCAAAGATGTGGTTGAGGCCGATGGCAGTATTAATGACGATTACCGTATCCAGTATCTGAATGATCACTTAGTCCAGGTGCGGGAAGCCATTGAGGATGGTGTGGAAGTGATGGGCTACACCTGCTGGGGACCGATTGACCTGGTCAGCGCCTCCAAAGCCGAGTTCTCTAAACGTTACGGCTTTATCCATGTTGATCGCGATGATGCAGGCAACGGTACGCTGGAGCGTTCGCGTAAGAAGAGCTTTTTCTGGTATCAGGACGTCATTCGCAGCCACGGCGCGGCCTTGAAATAACCTCGTTAACGGGCGCGCAGGCGCCCGTTTTCACGCCTCGTCGGCATCTTCCTGCAACGCTAAGGTCTCTTTGCGTACCCGCTCAATATGGATGGTGAGAAACATGCGCTCTTCAGCAGACAGGGCATAGCGGTATTTTTGCTGGATGTGACTGTCGATCTTCAGCGCGCATTGATAGGCAATGGGATATTTATCGCGCACCACATCGTGCAATGACTCATCTTCACTGCATACGCCGCGTTTTCCAAGCATGCGCTGGGCAAAAAACTTCAGGTGGTTGACGAAGCGGTTGTAGCTCAGGCTGTCGGTGCGGTAATCCAGCTGCAACCGGTACTTCACGATATGCAAAATCTCCTGCATAAATTGCGTCACGTGAGAGACATCGGCAAAGTCACTGCCCAATTGTGCATTGACCAAATGCAGGGCGATAAAGCCCGCTTCATCGTCAGGCAAGGCCACATTGAGACGTTTGTTTATCAATGCCAGAGCTTCCATGCCAATCGCGAACTCCTTTGGATAGAGCGTTTTGATCTCCCACTTCAGTACATTGCGAATCGGCATGCCCTGCTGATGGCGCTCAATGGCGAAATGACAGTGGTCGCAAAGCGCAATCGAAAGGCTCTCATGCAGCGGCTGACCCAGCTGTTGACGTGCATTGGCGATGATTAACTCGCTGGTGGTGATGACTTCCAGCGGGATGTCGGAAAGCAGTTCGCTGAGCCTGCCTGTCAGAGTGTCACTTTGCAGAGCGAAGACTTTCTCAATCTGTTGCGTATCCAGCGCATCACCCACGCGCTTCTGAAAAGCCAGCCCGCGCCCCATGACGACCTGCTCTTTGCCGTTCTCGCCCAGTACGACCACGACGTTGTTATTGAGGATCTTCGCGATTTTCATGTTTTATCTGCCCTGAAAAAGAAAAAACCTGACCCACCGGGAGGGCGGCGTGTCAGGTTTTGCCTGCGTTTGCACGCAGTAACAATCTGGCGAGATCATAAGCGGCTGCGTGATTCCGACAAGCGAGAGAACGGTGATATGTGAGTTACGTCATGTTTTTGCGCCGCTGGGGACTCGTCACACGGGAGGTCCTTCCGTCGCTATCAGCGGTTTTTGCCAAAACGCGCCGGTTGATGATGCGCAAAAGCCTGTGCGAAAGCGAAACGTAAAGAAACAATCGGCATCGCTGATCCTCTGGAAGGGGCGCTGGATGGGCGTTTTGCACCAATTCCGGGCACCAGGTAAGGATATTCGTAAGGATAGCGTAAAGAAATGATCTGGTTTTCATTAAAGGTTTGCCTTAAGTCGCCGATAGTACCGTAACGTCAAAATAACAGGAGTGAGTGGGATGACCGGGATATCAAGTTTAGGCGTCGGTTCTGGCATGAAGTTGAGTGACACGCTAACGGCCCTGAGCAGCGCGGAAAAGCAAGCTTTGGTGCCGATTTCAAAACAGCAATCGGCCGCAACAGCAAAGCTTTCTGCTTACGGCACGCTGAAAACAGCCATTCAAGCTTTCCAGACGGCGAACACCAAATTAAAAGACGCCGCCTTGTATACCGCCACCAGCACCACGGCGAGTTCGACCGCTTTCAGTGCTGATACCAATGGCAAAGCGTTAACCGGCAAATACACCATCGCTGTCGATCATTTGGCGCAGTCGCAGACGTTAACCAGTGCGGCCAAAACCGACATCAAAGCGGCGATCGGCAGTGATGACGCCTCACGTACCCTGAAATTTGTCACGGCGGAGGGGAAAGAGAAAAGCATTACACTGACCAAAGATCAGACCTCCTTGTCCGCGATTCGCGACACGATTAACAAATCGGATGCAGGTATCAGTGCCAGCCTGATCAAAGTTTCCAGTACCGAGTACCGACTGTCATTAACGTCCACGGCGACGGGCACCGACCATGCCCTGAAATCCCTGAGCGTGACCGGCGATGATGCGCTGCACAGCTTCATCGGTTTCGATGCGGCAGATAAAGACCACAGCGGCATGACACAGAGTGTGGAAGCCCAGAATGCCAGTTTGACGGTTAACAATGTGGCGATTGTCAGCAGCAGCAATACCATTACCGATGCGGTGGAAGGGATTACGCTCAAGCTGAATGATCAAACCAGCGGCAATCAAACGCTGACGGTGAGCAGTGATACCAGCAAAGCGAAGACGGCGATTACTGAATGGGTAACCGCCTATAACTCGCTGCAGGACACCATGGCGAGCCTGACCAAATACACTGCGGTCGATGCAGGTGCGGATCCGGACAGCAAAAACGGCGCATTACTGGGCGATGGCACCTTACGCAACATTCAGACGCAGCTGAAAAGCATTCTGGCGAATGCCTCAGGGTCGGCAGTGTATAAGACGCTGAGCCAGGCGGGTATCACCACTGACCCAACCAATGGTCAGTTAAAGCTGGATGCGACGAAACTGGCGAATGCGCTGCAGGTAAAACCAGAAGCAATCCGGGATATGTACACCGGTGATGGTAAGAAAACCGGTGTCACTACGGTGCTGGATACCACACTCAGTACTTTCCTGAGTAGCAAAGGGGTCTTGCAGGGGGCGACTGATACCATCAGTAAAAAGCTCAATCACCTGACCGAGCAATACAACACGGCGAGTAAGCGTATTGATGACAAGATTGCGCGTTACAAAACCCAGTTCACTAATCTGGATAAGATGGTCAGCGTGTTGAACAACACCAGTAATTACCTCACCCAGCAGTTTGATAACACCAGCAGCAAGAAGTAATTAGCCAGCTAATCTGCCTAAGTCAGGGCGCACTCTGCGCCCTGAAACTCTTTTTCATCTCTGCAAAACGCCTCTGCTAACACCTGTTTTCTCGCTAAATAGATAAGTGAGTGCTAATGTATTTGGTGTCTATTCCTTTTGCGGAGCTACGCTATGCGCTACAGCGATACCGAAACCCCTCAGCCGCCTTCTGCTGCGCCGCTGAATCCCTCGTTAATGGAACATCTGATCAACGCCCGTAAGATCTTCATTACCGGCACCGTGGATGAAAAGATGGCGAAAGAGGTGGTGCAGCATTTACACATCCTGGCAGCGATTAATCACCAGCCGATTACCGTATTTATTAACTCTCCTGGCGGACATGCGGAATCCGGCGACATGATCTTTGATGCCATCCGATTTATCGCGCCGGAAGTCATTATGATCGGTTCGGGGTGCGTCGCCAGCGCCGGTGCGCTCATCTATGCGGCGGCCAAAAAGGCGCATCGTTACGCGTTGCCTAACACGCGTTTCCTGCTGCATCAGCCCTCAGGTGGCATGCAAGGCCCCGCCAGCAATATGCAAATCTACAGCAATGAGATCGTGCGTATGAAAAACCGTCTTAACCTCATCTTCGCTGATGCCACCGGGCAGCCAATCGAAAAAATCGAGCAGGATACCCAGCGCGATTTCTGGTTGAGTGCGGAGCAGGCGCTGGAATACGGTTTGGTGAACAAAGTGATCGTCACCGAGCAGGAAATTGCGGCAGATTATCTTGCTGCTTAAATAAGCCAGTGCTAATGTCATCGATATGATTGAAAACGCAATATTCAAAGCACTGGCGGATCCGACCCGCCGTGCCATATTTGAAAAGCTGTCGGTGGGGCGCATGAATGCCACGGCGTTGCGCGACGGGATGGAGATCAGCCAATCGGCGATGTCTCAGCATCTCGCGGTGTTACGGGGTGCGGGGCTGGTGCGTGAAGAGCGGCAAGGGCGCTTTGTGAACTATGAAGTCGATCCGGTTGGCATGACGTTTCTGGTCAACTGGCTAGCCCGGTATCGTGCGTTTTGGCCGACACGCATTGATGCCCTGAAAAGTTTGCTGAAGGATATGGACCAATGAGTGAAGCCGAAACAGCGATCGAACACGTTGAGGAGTATCAACTGGACGCGCCGCCGGAGAAAGTGTGGCGCGCCATCAGTATCGCCGAATACCGGGAAGCCTGGCTGCCCAATGCGGTATTAGCTGACGCTGAACCCCTTGTCTGTGAACCTGGCAAAGCGATCCGTTATCGTATGCGTGATGACGCGCCCCCTTACCTGGAGAGCGAAGTGTCCTTCGTGATCGCGCCGGATGACGCCGGTGGCACCTTGTTGACCATTGTGCATCGCCTGAGCGATCCGCGTCTGCAAGCGGCTAACGATGGATTCAGTCCGCTCATGCTGGCTGCCTAACAGAACTGGTTAATCATTGAGAGCAGCATCGGTTTTAAGTTGCTCAACTCTTCCAGATGCGCGAGCGAGAGCGACTCCAGCAGTTGCTCCGCTTCCGCCGTCAATCGCAAAAAGGTTTTGCGCTGGTCAGCTTGATCCGGCTCGCGTAACACCAGTCCCGCCTCTTCTAACCGACTTAACAAACCTGACGCACTGTGCGGTTTTAACATCAGACGCTCTGCCACATAACCCACCGTGGCGTTGCCCAACGCAGTACCGCGAATGGTCAGCAGTGCCTGGTGCTGTTGCGGCGTTAACCCTACGCTGCGTGCCTGCGTTTCACTGAAGGCCATAAAGGTGCGCAAGGTGGCGCGGAAGTCCGCCAGTAGCGCGTAATCGGCATCTTTCATTTTGGGTTGTGACATGTTGAAAACCTTTCTGCATTGAATTTATATCGTATTGCGATGTAAATTGCGCCTTTCGATAATGTAACCAGGAGCAACAAGATGCGGGACACGTTGTCCGATTCCTCACATCGGCCCAAACTTTCTGACCACACCGTGACGAAGCGAGTGATTATACTCGCGCTGATGGGCATTCTGATAGGAACCGGCGGCGCGTTCGGTGCCATTGTGCTGCTGCACCTGATCGCCCTGATGACCAATCTGTTTTGGTATCACCAGTTTTCCTTCGCCGAGCAAGTGATGCCGGGCAACGTTGGCGCGCTCCACACGCTTGCGGCACCGGTGCTGGGCAGCTTGATTATCGGCGTCATGGCACGCTTTGGTTCGGAGAAAATTCGCGGCCACGGCATTCCAGAAGCGATTGAGGCGATTCTCTACAGCGAAAGCCGCATGTCACCCAAGGTGGCGGTGCTTAAGCCGCTCTCCTCCGCGGTGTCGATTGGTAGCGGTGGTCCGTTTGGTGCAGAAGGGCCGATCATCATGACCGGTGGCGCAATCGGTTCTTTGTTTGCTCAGTTATTTCATCTCAGTGCGGCCGAACGTAAAACCCTGCTGGTGGCGGGCGCGGCTGCGGGCATGACCGCCATCTTCAATGCTCCTATAGCAGCAGTCCTGCTGGCGCTGGAAGTGCTGTTGTTTGAGTGGAAGCCACGCAGCTTTATTCCGGTGGTCAGTGCGGTGTTGGTCTCCTGGTGTTGGCGCAACGCGCTGATTGGCACCGGCGCGATTTTCCCTTTCCCGTGGCTGGCTCATCTGCAACCGATGCAACTTATCGTGGCGGTGGGTATTGGCGCTCTGACTGGCGTGATCGCTGTGGCGCTGTCGAAAAGCCTGTATCGGCTGGAAGAGTGGTTCCATCAGTTGCCCGTCCACTGGATGTGGTGGCCCGCGCTGGGTTCCGTGGCGGTGGGTATTGGGGGCATTCTTCAGCCACGCGTTCTGGGTGCGGGTTATGTCAGTATCCAGAATTTGTTAGAGGGCTCGCTGGCAATCAACATCATCATTTCGCTGCTGCTGGTAAAAAGTATCGTCTGGCTGATCTCGCTGGGTTCGGGGACTTCTGGAGGCGTGGTCGCTCCGTTGCTGATTATTGGTGGTGCGGTGGGCGCGGTGGTGGCGCATCTGCTGCCCGGCTACGGCGGGATGTTGGTGATGGCGGGTATGGCCGGTATTCTCAGCGGGGCTATGCGAGCACCGTTAACAGGGACGCTGTTTGCGGTGGAAGTGACAGGACATTTTGACCTGCTGCCCGTGGCATTAGGGGCGGCAGTGGCCTCTTATGCGGTGAGCGTCTTGATGATGCCGCGATCCATCTTCACGGAACGACTGGCGCGCCGTGGACATCACATCGTGCAGGAGTATGCCACCGACACGCTGGAGACCACCAAAGCGCGACAAATTATGACCGCCGCTCCAGCGACGCTATCGGCCTCAATGCCTTTGCAAGAGGTGATTGCTGTGATGAGGGATTTACATGCGCATCACCATTATCCGGTGGTGGATGCGCAGGGCAGATTTGTTGCGGTGGTGTCACGTAAGGAGATGATCCACTGGCAACTCCAGCAGCGTGCGATGGATATCAGCTTGCAGGCGTTGCTCAGCGACCAACCACAAATGAGCGCCCATCCCGACACCTTGTGCAGCCATATCGCGGATCACTTATTCAGCGAAGAGGTGGGTATGGTGGTGGTCACCGATGTTGATTCAGGCGAGGTCAAAGGCGTGATCACCCGCCATGATATTTTCCGCGTGCGCTATTTGGCGCAAAAAGCAGAGAACTTTAAGGTGCGCTACTTAGGTTTGCGCAAGTCAGCTTAGTGTCAGCGGCAGAAGGCGGCCTGAGGGCCGCCTGATTTAAACGGATTGCTCAGCCTTTTTGAGGCCTCGGGAACCCGCCGCACCTGCACACACCAACGCCAGCAGCACCATGATCAGTACCGGCAACATCGCCATGCGCAGACCCGCGTGTTCACCAATAAAGCCCAGGCCTGGCGGTCCCACCAGAAAGGCCAGATAGCCAAGCGTGGCGGCGATGGTCACGCGGACCGCGCTGTTTTGGCCGTCGCCCGCGGCGGAGACGGTCAGTGGGAAGCCAAGCGATGCGCCAATTCCCCAGAACAACACCGCCGCTGCCGCCAGCCATTGGTTGTTGGAGAAAATGACCATCGCCAGACCCAGGGCGGCTGAGAATGCGCTGGCGCGTAATACCAGCACACGCCCCACGCGGTCCACGACATATCCGCCAAGGAAACGTCCCACCGTCATGCCCGCGGTGAAACCTGCGTACACCAGCGTGCTTTGCGTGTGATTGAGATGATGACCATCGATCATCAGTAACGGCAGCCAGTCATTGGCTGAGCCTTCCGCCAGTGCCATCGCCAGGATCACCACCCCAAGGATGAGCAGTTGGCGGTCGCGCAGTTCTCGTCCAACTTGCGCCAGAAACCCCCCGCTGTGAGCCTGTTCATGTCGTTCGCTGTCGCTGGTGGCGGGTAAATGACGCAGTGCAGTGGCGACGATCAGCAGGTTCACCAGCACCACGGCGGCAAAGTGCCAGCTAATGCTGATATCCGCTGCCGTCATCGCAAGACCTGACAGAGCGCCAATCAGCGTGCCAAAGCTGAAGAAGCCGTGAATGGTGGTCATAATTGACTTGCCGATCAGCCGCTCAAAGGCTGCGCCTTCAACGTTTATCACCACATCGATTAGCGCTGTCCCTCCGCCCAGTAGCACCAGGCTGGCGAACACCCCGTAAGCGTTATGCAGCAGTAGGGCAGCTAACATGACGGCGACGCCACTCAGCAGCAGCACAAAGCCATAGCGCATGACACGGCTAGTACCACATTGCGCGATGAATTTTCCGGCCAGCAACACGCACAGCATGGAACCACAGGAAAAGCCGAACAGGATAAGGCCCATCAGCTCGGTGGAGGCATGCAGAATGTCACGCATATAGGGCGTACGGCTAACCCATGAAGCCCAGGTGAAACCGGGTAAAAACATCAGGCCGTAAATCGCCCATTTGCCGCGTAGCTGTTGCTGTAAATTCATCACTGTCCCTTAAGTGCCTGGAGGCATTGCCTGCGGCCAAGGGTAACAGAAAGCCTTCCTGCGCGCGCGGCGCAGGAAGGAGCAGGGCTTAAAAACTCTGCCAATCGGCGTCGTTGACCACGGTTAAACGCTGAGGTTTTGGCTGAGCGATTTTACGCAGAACAGGCTGTGGCTCATCCATCGCATCGCTGACATGGAATTTGCCCACCAGTTGATTCAGGGTTCCCGCTTGTTCCTGCAGTGACTGCGAGGCTGACGCGGCTTGCTCGACCAGCGCGGCGTTTTGCTGGGTGACATCATCCATCTGATTCACGGCCTGTTGAACCTGCACAATGCCTTGGCTCTGCTCAACAGCCGCCGCAGCAATTTCACCGACCAACTGACTGACCTGATGAATGGCCTCGTTCATGACTTCCATATTGCGGCCTACATCGGCAGCTTGTGTGGCACCCGATTCGGTCAATCGGTGCGACGCTTCAATCAACACTTTGATCTCGCGTGCCGCATTGCTTGAACGCTGTGACAGGCTGCGCACTTCACCCGCGACCACAGCAAAGCCTTTACCGTGCTCCCCGGCACGAGCTGCCTCAACGGCTGCGTTGAGCGCCAGAATGTTGGTCTGGAAGGCGATACCTTCAATAATAGAGACGATCTCCGTGACTTTGCGCGAGCTGCCACGGATGTCATCCATCGTCGATAACATGGTGGTGAGCGATGTACCGCTCTTCTCTGATAGATCGCTGGCGTTGGCCGCTAACTGGCTCGCCTGGCGGGTGTTGTCCGCTGTCTGACGCACGGTCTCACTCAGCTCCGTCATGCTGGCTGCTGTTTGTTCCAGCGATGCCGCTTGTTGTTCGGTGCGCGAAGAGAGATCTTCGTTGCCAGCTGAGATCTGCACCGACGCGCTGCTCACCGACTGCGACGCTTTACGCACGGAAGAGAGTGCCTCTGACACGCGCTGCATCAGAATATTGAACGCGTGCGCCATGTTACCCACTTCATCGCGGCGACTTTCATCGGCGCTCAGTGTCAGGTCGAGATTTTCACTGGCAGCCATCATCACCTGGCCCACCGCGCTTAAACTGCGACGAATACGCAACACGGTAAATAGGGAGAACAGACCGAAGATCACCACGGTTGCCGCTACACCCGCAACGGTGGTCCAGAAGACAAAATGGAAGGTGCTTTGATTGGTGGCGCGCAATACGTCGCCTGTACGAATGTTAAGTGCCAGTTGGGTCTGGTAATCACTGATTAACTGACGAATGGCGGCGCCTACACCACTGTTACCTTCCAGCAAACCCAGGCTCACTTCATTCTGGTGAGCACGTGAAGCCGCGAGGAAAGCAGGTAACTGCGACGCAACGCGCTGAATGTTATCCAAAGCGGCATTCGTCAGGCGTTTGTCCTCTTCATTCGAAATATCATTCGCCATGTAGTCATCGGTCAGCGCTTTCAGTCCATTGATTTGCTCATCGATTTGCTTCTCAACTGCGGGCATGTTGCTGTCATGCAGTTGGCTTTGGTGTTTGTACAGCGTAATAGCCAACTGGTTACTTTGGTCGATCAGTTTGCCAATGTTTTTAATCGAAGGAATGGCGTTGGTTTGCACAAATTCAAATCGGTCCTGAAATCCTGACAACAGCGAGAGCGCAAGAATGGCCTGCAGGATGATGGCGCCAAACAACATGGAAAGGGTCAGCAAGAGACGCTGGGAGATGTTCATCTAATTATCCTTAATCTAAAAGCACCCCTGGTTCAGGAAAATCAGGGAATAGGGCAGATTAATAACCATCGGCAGATTGCGAGATTTAGTTAATTATTTTTTAGCGAGGAGTGATGGGGATCGGAAAATCCGCGGTGAAAGTGCAACATTTCTAACCGGTTCGGCACTATTAAATAGTTCCAGTGAAAAGTAGTGAGTATTGTTAACCTCATCATCGTGCCGCTGTGACGACTTCACAGCGGCACCAGATTGATCTTAAGGCCTTCTAAACAGCGCCATGCTGCGGCCTTCCAGTTCGAAATCCTTCTCTTTGGTAATCACCAACCCCTTGTTAGCCGTATCGGAGGTGGTGAGTTCCAGCACCCAACCGCCTTCGCCAAATTGCGGGATGCGGAAGGGCACATTGCCTTCAAACGGATTGAACAGCATCAGCACATCGTGCCAGATGCCCTCTTCGGTTTGCAGATCGGGACGACCAATATAGACGCCAAGCGTGCTGCCCTCATCCCATTGATCTTCCTGCTGGAAGCCGCCTCCGGCGTTAAACCACTTAATATCCATGCCGTCACGCCAGTTTTCACGGCGCAGCAACGGCTGTTTCGCCCTTAACGCCAGCAAATGACGGGTGAATTCGCGTAAGGCATCCGCCGATTCCGGCAGATTTTCCCAATGCAGCCAGGAGATTTCACTGTCCTGACAGTAACCGTTGTTGTTGCCCATCTGACTGCGGCCAAACTCGTCACCGGCTAGCAGCATCGGGGTGCCGTGTGAGAACAGTAGCGTCGCGAGGAAATTACGCTTTTGCCGCTCACGCACCGCGTTGATGACTTCATCATCAGTCGGACCTTCTGCACCGTAATTGTACGAACGATTATCGTTATGACCGTCATTGTTATCTTCACCGTTCGCGTCGTTGTGCTTCTCGTTGTACGACACCAAATCATTTAGCGTGAAGCCATCATGCGCGGTGAGAAAATTGATGCTGGCCCATGGACGACGGCCGCGTTGATCATAGAGATCGCCGGAGCCGAGCAGACGCGCGGCAAAGTCGGTGGAGACGTTGTCGCCTTTCCAGTATTCGCGCACCGTATCGCGGTATTTATCGTTCCATTCTGCCCAGCCTGGCGGGAAGCCCCCGACCTGATAGCCGCCCGGGCCGATATCCCAGGGTTCGCCAATCAGTTTCAATTTCGACAGCACCGGGTCCTGCGTCATGGCATCAAAAAAGCCGCCACGCTGGTCGAAACCCTCCGGTTCGCGCCCGAGAATGGTGCCCAAATCAAAGCGAAAACCGTCGATATGCATCGATTCCGCCCAATAGCGCAGAGAATCCATGATCATCTGCAATACGCGCGGATGCGAGGTGTTGACCGTATTACCGGTACCGGTATCGTTAATGTAGTAGCGATGCTGATCCGGCAAAGTGCGGTAATAGGAGAAGTTATCGATGCCTTTGAACGACAGCGTCGGACCGAGTTCATTGCCTTCAGCCGTGTGGTTGTAAACCACATCAAGGATCACCTCGATACCGGCATCGTGGAAGGCGCGGACCATATCACGGAAGCCCTGAATGCCACGCGGGCCAAAGTAGCGCGAGGCCGGGGCAAAAAACGCCAGTGAGTTATAGCCCCAAAAGTTTTTCAGCCCTTTATCGAGCAAATGCTGATCGTCCGGGAACCAGTGCACCGGTAGCAACTCAACCGACGTGACACCGAGACTTTTGATGTATCCGACGGTGGCTTTGTTGCTCATGCCATCGTAAGTGCCGCGCATTTCAGGGGGCACTGCCGGGTTCAACTGGCTGAAGCCCTTAACGTGTGTCTCATAGATGACGGTCTGTGACCACGGGATAACCGGACGATTGCGGTCCTGCCAGTCAAATTCATTGGGATCGATCACCCGGCATTTTGGCGTAAAGGGCGCGCTGTCACGTTCATCGAAAGTCAGGTCTTTATCTTCATGCAGCAGGTCATAGGCAAAATGCGCATCGTTCCACTGGATATCACCCCGCAACTCACGCGCATACGGGTCGAGCAACAGTTTATTGGCGTTAAATCGGTGGCCGTTTTCTGGCTCAAACGGGCCATGCACCCGATAGCCGTAAAGTGCGCCGGGCTGCAGGCAGGGAATGTAGCCATGCCAGACTTCATGGGTATTTTCCGGCAGGTCAAAACGCGCGATTTCGTGCTGACCGCTCTCGTCGTAAAGACACAATTCCACACGCTCGGCGAACGCTGAAAACAGGGCAAAATTGACCCCCTCGCCGTCATAATTTGCGCCAAGCGTTTGACCCGAACCCGCGATAATTTCTAAAGACTTTGCGTTAGACATTCATTCCTCTCCATCCGATGAACAGAAATACAGGCTTATTATTAACTGGCAATCAGCACCAGCGGCGCGTAAGGCGGTAAGTTATCTAAAGACAGTTGTTCGTTAAGCGCGAAGGTTTCACCACTGAACAGATTGCGATAGTGCCGATGGGCCAGCGACTCAGGCAGGGGAATGGACGTCTCAGCCCAGGTCGTGCTTTCCAGCATCAGACGGGGCGTCACGACGATAAGGCTGTTTTCACTATCCTGCCGTGCATAGGCAATCAGATGCTCGGGATGCGCGCCTGTGGCATACAACGGTTGATAATCGCCGAAACGAAACAGTTGCGGCTTATCCAGACGCAGGTGCAATAAGCGCGCAATCATCTGCTGTTTTAGTTTGCCGCTGCGCCAGTCAGAGGGGTGAGTGAAATCAGGACGGCTGCGATCAACAAGTTGCGCCTCCAGCACGGCGTAATCTGGCTCGCGGCGGTTATCAGGATCGACAAGACTGAAATCCAGCGCTTCGCTGCCCTGATAAATATCCGGTACGCCTGGCGCGGTGAGTTTAATCACCGTCTGGGCGAGGCTGTTGATCAGGCCGGCATCGACGAAAGGTTGAATGGCCGCGAAGAAGTCCGTCAGGAATGCCTGGTTTTCTGCGGATAACAGATGCTGTGCGTAGCTCAGCACCGCCTGTTCGTAGGCTTCATCGCCTTCTGACCAGTCGGTACGCAACTTGGCTTCACGCAGTGCTTTCTCCACGAAAGGTAAAAAACGTGTCTCAAGGGCACGCAATCCTTCGTGGTCATCTGGATGTAAGGTGGCAGGCCACGCACCGGCCAGCGCTTGATACAGCATCCATTCTACTGCGGGTTCCGGGGCCGGGCCTTGGTTCAGTGTGAGTACCCTGGTTTGATTCAGCTCCCGCCAGCGCGTGACGTTCTCTGCCCAGAGTGCAGGTGCTTCGCTCAGCGAATAGAGTCGGGCCCGGGCATCTTCCCCACGTTTGGTATCGTGCGTTGACGTGGTCGAAAGTGCGTCGGGTTGATGATGCAACCGGGTTTGCATCTGCTGGTGGAAGTGTTCCACCGAGAAGGGATGCGGCAGCGGTTCCGCGCCGACTTCGTTGATGGCAAGGATGGCGTGATTGCGGAAGAACAGGGTGTCTTCAACCGATTTCGCCATCAACGGGCCGGTAAGCTGCTGGAAGCGCGTGCGGAAATCAGCGGCATCCGGTTCGCTTTGTTCCAAGACCGTACCGAGTAATATGGCCTGCAGGAAACTGAGTGCAGGCGGGGACGCACTAAATTTCACCGTTTCCAGCACTTGCTGGAGAAGTGCTTCACCGGCCAGCGGCATGCCTGCCGCGCGTCCATAGGTGCGGTAAACCGGGAAGGCGATAAGCATCTCGCGCAGGGCAACATGCAGTTCTGCTTCGCCAAAATTGCGCTGTTCTAAATGTGCCACCCCGGTCGCGATCGCCAGCAGACGTGAAAATTCACCGGCGAAGTTGCGATCAACCATCAATTCACGGGCGGCACGCAGACCAGCACTGACATCATTCCGCTCTTCGGTGACGGCTTCATAGGCCAGATGCAATGCATCAATCTGGCTATCGTCGATCAACGCATGTGAAAGCGCAGCAATAAACTCATAGCCGGTGGTGCCGGAAATGGGCCATTCAGCCGGAATCTGCTCTTCTTCTGCCAGAATCTTCTCTACCGTGATGTAACAATCCGCACCTGCGGCCTGGCGCAAGCGCTGAAGATAACCCTGCGGATCGGCCAGACCATCAACGTGATCGACACGCAAACCACTCACAGCACCGCTGTGAACCAGTTCCAGAATCAGTGCGTGTGAGGCGTTGAACACGGCTTCATCCTCGACCCGCACGCCGACCAGCCCGGTGATTTCAAAGAAGCGTCGGTAGGAGAGATCTTTTCGTGCGTCACGCCAGTTAATCAGCTGCCAGGGCTGCTGCTGATGCAACTCGGCCATGGCTGCGCGATCGTTGATGGCCAGCACCTCGTCGGCGCGACCTTGCCAGCTGGCGGGCGTCAGGGGATAAAAGCTATCGTAATAAGCCAGCGCCGGATGGCCGGTTTGCGGATGAGGCTGAATGCTCAATTCGTCGTTTTGCAGAGCGCGTTCAAAATCTTCGCCGAGGAAGGGGAGCGTCAGGCGGCGCGACCAATCGATATCGAAATAGCGCGCATACTGGCTGTTTTCGCCATGCTCAATCACATCGCGCCACCAGGCATTTTCCAGTGATGCCGCCATATGGTTTGGCACAATATCCAGAATTAAGCCGAGGCCTGCCTGCTGTAACGCCGCCGACAGTCGGTTAAAGCCGTCACGTCCGCCCAGAGCGGGATCGATCTCATTGGCATCGGTGACATCATAGCCGTGCGTGGAATCGGTGGTGGCAGTGAAGATTGGCGAAGCGTAAAGATGGCTGATACCGAGCCGCTGCAAATAAGGCAGCAGGGTAATGGCGCGATCGAAGGTCATGCCGTTGCGGAACTGAAGACGGTAAGTTGCTGAAGGAATCGTCATGCTTTTTCTCCCTGTGCCAGGCGCACCACAATGGCATGTTGCGGCAACACATCATTCTCCTGCGGCCAGGCAAAAAGGGTTTTGCCTGCCATGGTCGGTAAGGGTTGTGCCTGCTTACTGATATTCAGCGCCAATGAGAGTTCGCCCTGCGGGAACTTCCAGCTCACCGCGATAAAACCTTTGGCCGTTTTCAGCACCTTGCCACTGTGACCGCCCGCTTTAGCCAGCAGCGGCACAATGTGACGCTGACGCAATGCCAGCAATTGCCGGGTGAATGCCAGCCAGGCTTTGCCTTTTTCACTCTCCAGCTTGCTCCAGTCGAGTTTTGACCGATTGAAAGTCTCTTGCGCATTGGGATCGGGCACGCTGTCGTCATGCCCCGCATGGCCGGTAAACTCGCGCGCGCGTCCTTCACGAACTGCTTTGGCCAAATCGCCGTGGAAATCGGTGAAGAACAGGAATGGATTGGTTTCGCCATACTCCTCGCCCATAAACATCAGAGGGATATGCGGTGACAATAACAGCGTGGCCAGCAGCACTTTGGTGCGATCGGTGCCGGCCAGCGTAATCAAGCGATCACCCTGTGCACGGTTGCCAACTTGATCGTGGTTTTGAATGAAGTCGACGAAGGCAACCGGGGGTTGTGCCGCACTGGGTACGCCGCGCCGTTGACCACTCTGCGGCGAGATTTCTCCCTGATAGGCAAATCCTTCCGTCAAAATGCGCGCGATCTGCTTTTCAGGTACGTCGGCGAAATCCTGGTAGTAGGCATGGGTTTCACCGGTGGCAAATACATGGATGGCATTGTGGAAATCGTCATTCCATTCACCGGTAAACAGCGGTGCATGGCCCTGCTTGTCGCGTGGATGCAGGAAGGTGACATTGCGTGAGTCTTCAGTGGTGAGGTGGATAGGGCGGTCCGTTATCTCACGTCGGATGCGTTCAGCGATCTCAATCAGCGCATGTTGGCTGGAGGTATCTTCGATCTGATCGATGGCATCAAAGCGCAGGCCATCGAGGTGATACTCCTGCAACCAATATAGTGGCGCTTCAACGATGTAACGACGTACGGCATCAACATCATAAGCGATGCCTGCGCCCCAGGGTGTCATGCGTTCTTTGTGGAAGAAATCAGGGGCCAGCAGCGGCAGATAATTCCCTTCAGGGCCAAAGTGATTGAGCACAATGTCGAGCACCACCGACAGGCCGTGTCCATGTGCGGCATCTACGAAGGCTTTGAAATCATCCGGCGAGCCGTAAGCGGAATGCGGCGCATACAACAGCACGCCGTCGTAACCCCAACCGCGATTACCACCAAACTGCGATACCGGCAGCACCTCGATCATGGTGATACCGAGCGTTTGCAAATAGGGCAAGCGGGCAATGGCGGCCTGAAAGGTACCTTCGGGTGTGAAAGTCCCGATATGCAGTTCGTACACCACCGTTTCTTGCCAGGCGTGTCCGCGCCAATCGGTGTGTTGCCACGCATAGTGACGAGGGTCGATCACCACCGAAGGGCCATTCACCTCGGATTGCTGTGCGCGCGCGGCAGGATCGGGCACCTCCGTGCCATCCGCCAGGACAAAATGGTAGGTCGCACCGGGTTGTATGCCACTCAGTTGCCGTTGATACCAGCCGTCGTCGGAGGCTGACATAGGGTGATCGCCATCGGCGAGACGCAAGGTAATCTGTTGCTGACCCGGTGCCCACAAGCGAAATAGCACGCTGCCATCTGCCTGAATCTCAGCTCCCCAGGATTTTTCAAATGATCTGAATTCCATTCAATTGCCTCGTTTAACCCTCGCAAGGGCAATGGACGACATCAAGCGGTCTACGTTCCGTTTAAAGATGCTGGCTGAGTACGATTTACAGCGGGACGACACGAAATGACTGAGAACAGATCATAGTCGATATTTTGCGCTTTTCTGGCGCGAACAGATGGGTTTAGGAAATTATCGACGCTTTGCGCTTCGCTAATCAGGGGGGAGATAAAGAAGAAAAAAAGGCGACCTGATGGTCGCCCTGACGTTTACGCCGGTTTATGTTGCTGGACTTTACGACCGCGCTGCTGACGCAATTTATCAATCAGCTTATGGGCTTCCGCTTTGGTGGCGACAGCGGGTGATGAACCTTTAAGCGGTTTACGTGCAGTTTCACTGAGCGTTAATACCGTTATCAGGCCGACAATCCCGGCTCCCATCATGTAATAAGCGGGCATCATTGCATTGTGTGTGGTGTCAACCAGCCAGGCGGTAATCAACGGTGTGGTGCCGCCAAACAACGACACCGACAAGTTAAAGCCAATGGCTAATGCGCTATAGCGAATGTCGGTGACAAACAGTGCCGGTAGCGTCGCGGGCATCGTGCCGCTAAAACAGGTATGTAATAAACCTAATATGGCCAGGCCTGCAAATACCAGCATCATATTACCTGAGCCAATCAACATATAGCTGGGAATAGCCAGCAGGATTAATCCCAATGCCCCTAAGCCAATCACCGGCTTGCGACCAATACGGTCGGTCAAATGTCCCCACATTAGCGTCAATGGCATCATGATAAACATAATGACCATCACCAGCATGAGCCCGGATAATTCACTCATACCCAATACGCCGGTTAAATAGCTAGGCATATAGGCAGTTAACATATAATTGGACACGTTAAATAACAGCACCAGACCAATACATTTTAACAACGGTTTACTCTGCACGCGCAGCATCTGCAACAAGCTCATTTGTGGCTTATTGTGTTCAAGCTCTTCGCGCTTATCCATATGCTCTTTAAATGCCGGCGTCTCTTCCAGTTTCAGGCGAATATAGAGACCAAATAATCCAAGAGGAGCGGCGAGGAAAAACGGAATACGCCAGCCCCAATCCATCATGGCCTGATGCGGTAATAGCGCAATCATGCCGGTGACCAGACTGGCACCGAGCAGATAACCCGCCAGTGTGCCGAATTCCAGGAAGCTGCCCATAAAACCACGGCGCTTATCGGTGGAGTATTCCGCGATAAAGGTCGCTGCGCCACCGTATTCGCCGCCAGTGGAGAAACCCTGCACCAGGCGCGCCACCAGCAACAGAATCGGCGCGGCAATACCAATACTGGCATAGCTGGGAATCAGGCCGATGCAGAAGGTGCCGATCGACATCATGATCATGGTGAAGGCGAGCACTTTCTGCCGCCCAAAGCGATCGCCTAACGGCCCAAATACCATGCCTCCGATAGGACGAACTAAAAACGCGGCGGCAAAGGTACCGAAAGAGGCGATTAACTGCGCAGTGTTACTGGCACCGGGAAAAAAGACCTGGCCAATAATCACGGCAAGATAGCTATATACGCCAAAATCGAACCATTCCATGGTATTGCCTAGCGCAGCAGCGCTCACAGCGCGTTTGAGTAATTTGTTATCAATAACCGTAATATCATCTACGGTTAAGTTAGATTGTTTAGAAATCGTTCCGGTGCTCATAAACCTCCATGAGTAAAATTAGAGCGATCTTATAGCTTTCGCAGCCGAATAATTCACCAATGGAAATGAAAGCTATAAGAGGCTGAAAGGCGGACACCTTAGGAAAATTTTTTAAGATGTGCAAGTTTGAGAAAAATATCCTTGCATAAAAGCGTAGCGATGAAGGTATATTCTGTCAAAGTGATCTCAGGGTGAAATAATTGATTGTTTCGTGGATGAAGGTGTGAGTTTTATTCTGCACTATATTATGCGGTGACACTATGCTAGTGAGTTAATTATGCTGCAGTTGTTCACGCCGCATAAGATTCAGCGGCACAAAGCAGGTGAAGGAAAATCATTTGAACAGCGCATTCACGATGGAGGTAAATACTGACCATGTAACGAAAGCATGATGAGTAATATTGTCTTGGTTTTGGACATCCGCTAACCGCTTTAATGCCGCTTCTGGCGTCGCTGCTTCGACCTCTTCATCTAACTTTTTATAGCCTTGTGAAATGAGTAAGACCGCACTCTCAACATCGGATCTCTCGACGGTGGCTACGACCTCATCTTTTTTATAGAAGATGTAATCTGGCATGGTCAAATTCCCGTGTAAACATGCAAATGCAGCGTTTTCATGATTGATGTCGACTACTTTAGCAAACACAGGCTGATTGAGCTAAGTCGGTTAATGCAGTTGCGGGTGTAATCAATAATTCTCTGACCGTTTCCAGCGAGCAAGAGAGGGCTCGATAACGTTTACTGCTGATGAACCCATGTTAAGAGCAGGAGGCAGTATGCATTACATTATCAGCGGATTGAATAGCAGCGATTTCGCCCATTTTTACGGGCAGGATGATGAATATCTGGCGCAGTACAACGCACGCAGAGTGTTAGCTAGCCACAACTCGGCTTTGCCAGACCGTATTGGCTTGAAGGATGTTCCATCGGGCGAGAATGCAATCTTACTCAATCACACATATCAACCCGCGCAATCACCCTACCAGGGGAAGCACGCTATTTTTATTCATGAAGGCTGTACTCATTCTGGTCTATTCCATAACGAGATCCCGGAGTATCTCGCTAAGCGTCAACTCTCATTGCGAGCCTTCAATCATGAGCACTGTATTATCGCCGCAGAGTTGGTGACGGGCGATGCAGTGGAGCAAACAGTTTTAGCGTTGCTGCAGCGGCCTGAAACCGTTTATGTCCACGCCCATAGTGCGCGATTCGGCTGCTATCTGGCGGCAATTCATCAGCAGCAAGGTTAACTCACTCTCTTACAGCCTGCACCAAAGCGCTGTTCCTGGTACGCTGGTGTGGTGTAGCCGACAGCCAATAGCGTCTTACCACTCATCCCGCAGTGCCGACCTGCTAAGCATCCTAATGGAGCGAAGCAGGTTTTTTCGTTTTAAAGACCTGCTTACGATCACAATTCAATTCAATTCAATTCAATTCAATTCAATTCACCTTCACCTTCACCTTCACCATCAGCATTTACACTACTGCGAGGGTCCAACGAAATATCAGCCGCGTGACTTCGGAACAAGTGCAATGGGCTGCGGATTAACCAATGAGGTGGTACTCGCTGATGCACTGCGTTATTTGCCTGCGACGACTATCAAGCTCAATTAACAACTTCATTAAAATATTGTCGTAACGCCCACATAAATGAGCGCTGCTAATGGGGTGATTGAAATATAAAAATGAATTTTATTCGGCTATTGCAATCGCCGCTTATTGCATTGAAAAGGTTTCGCAATACCAGATATTCTTACTGATGCCTGTAAGGGTAATCGGTAAATATAATGTGGAATTTCTTACATTGAACTGTTTTTCGTGAAATATTGCGTCGTCATTGAGCAGAAGGTTTTGTGATATAACTCCAAAAAATGGACAAATCATCCCAGTGAACAGATAATAATAAAATCAATTTAAAACAATAACTTGATTATTTTATTTTAAGGTCTTAGGTGGCATTTCATGCAAAATGGATGCTTTGTGTAAAATATGAATTTGCAAGAGCTTATTAAATGATGCTTTACTGTTGCTGCTGTATATATCTCTCTCTGAGAATGATGGAAGTGACAAATCCTCTGGAAACTGTCATTCCAGCGAATTGGACGATTCCTGTTATCGATAGCTGTTATTTGACCACTCATTAGCCTTGAGTGGGTGCTGATAGGTGAACTATGTATTTATTAACAAAATGCTTTATTTTATCTGTGCTTATTATGATTGGGAATTGGTTTTTGAGTGGGGCCTGCATTGTTCCTGGCTTTATTGATTACACGCCACAATATGAACTCTCTAAGATGATTGTCATGATAACATCGTTAACGACATTTATTACGCTAGGTCTTAAGTTGAATAAATATATCGCGCGTAAATTTGATCTGACACGCTGATTGATTATCACTATGGATGATGGCTTGATGAACACGGTAAACCTTTAGCAGCAGTCGTAAATATATCCCTTTTCGTACTGATGTTTTTATCTACAGCTTTACCGCTAGATTTCCCCGATCGTGTCGAATGATAAACGATGCAAGTGTGAACCGTGCAATTCGGGCACTCAACATCACGCGCATCATTGTTGCGCACCGAAAAAGCACGATAGAGTCTGCGGACAGAATTATTACCCTTGATTAATGGTCCTGTTCAAATGAGCGGGTAGTGAAACTCACTGGATTGCCCCTATCGTCAATAACTTCATACTGGAGCGTCTCGCTGGGAAGTAAGGCGTGTGCTGATAATAGGGTTTGCTTTGTAAAAGGCGCCACCAGCACATCATCCACTTTGAGTTTATTGGCAATCTGTAATCGTAAGCTCATATACCACGCCGTTGGATTCTCTAGTGTTAGCTGACGTTCGTGCACGACAAAACGCAGCTTCTGCACATCTTCAGGCTGAGGCGCACCCAGCGCCGCCGGTCGGATAAAAACCTTAAGCCGCAAACGCAACGGCAACAGGATTTTTTGTTCGGCGCTGCCGGTTTGCCTGCTCAGCGCGGGAATCTGATAAATATTCAGCCAGTAAAGGCTCTCACGATCCTCCGGCAGTGACTGGCGTGAAGTGAGCACCAGACGAATTCCACGCTGCTCATCAGGTGCGAGTTTCATCATTGGCGGCATGGCAAAAATGGGCGCAGTACTCAATTGCGGAGACTGCATCAAATCACCGTCATCGCTCCAGATCTGCACCACGGAGGGGGTATCCGCACCGTTTTTTATATTTAGCGCCTGGTTGCTGTCACCGGCATTAAAAATGATGCGTGTTCTATCCACATTCACCACGGCCATAGCGTGAGCAGCGAATAACAGGCTGCTCAACGCCAATGTGTTACTGAAAACTGACCACCACTTGCAACTGCGCATTGACTGTCCCTGCTGTCACTGTTTGTCCACTTAAGGCTTCGAGCGATGCCAAAAAATCACCGCTGTAAATATTGCTGCTGCCGGAAGAGACCAGCGAGGTGAGATCGGTATAGGCATACCAGCCGCGCGTATTCCCGCTGCCAGTGCTGGCGAGGTTGGGCAATAAATTAATGGCAGAACCACTGGCGTTATAAATTTTAATGCCCACACCCGAGGCCACGCCGCTGCTGCCATATTGATTATCCAGCAGCCAGGTTAATCCACCGCCGCTGGTGGTCAAACCTAACTGTGTCGCCTGTGTCACCGCGTTGGGCTGATTCACCAGCAAGCCCATCGCGACATTGGCGGCAGTGCTGGTGGATGTGCTGGTGCTGGATCGCGCGCCCGTTTCGCACTGCAATGAGATGGAAAACGGTACCTGGCTGCTGCCGCCCGCCTTGAGCGCATTCACGCTGATGGTCGGCAACAGCACCACAGAAGGGTAGTTTTGTACTTCACACAGCGCGCCACGCACATAGGTCACGTTGCGATAAGTGCTCCAGGCGGCGGGCCAGTTGCCGTAAAATCCGTACCAATAGCTGGCGCTGTCCTGGCCTACCGCCAGACTGTTGGTGTCCAGACCTGGGCCTTTGAAAGCAATGTAGCCGCGCGGTTGCGTCCAAAGATCGCTATAGCGGTTATCGCCATTGGCGTAATAGCTGGTTGAACTGATTTTGAACATCTCGTACAGCACGTTGCTAAACGCACTGGCCGGAATATAAAGGTAGGTACCGTCCGAGTACCAACTGTCAGCGGTAAACTGGCGTGACTTCCAGTAACGACTGTAATACTCGCCGGTGGTCAGATTGGTCATGCGCACCGCCACGTTTTTCGCCACGTCGTAATAAGCCCCGTTGACCTCGCTGCTGGCGTACATGCCGGCATAGGCGCTGTCGCCGTTGGTGGCGTACATCTCATACAGACTGCCTGCATCCGCCACCGCACAGCGGTAGAGGATTTGATTAGGGCTGTAAGCGGTGTTGCTGGCGGCGCTGAGAAACGACCCCACTGAACTCGCCAGCAATGACCCTGCGGGCTGAAATGAGGTGCCGCTGTTAATACTGATTACTGAAGGCAATCCCACGTTGCCTGAACAGGTATCACAGGCACCCGCCCAGGAGGCTGCGGTATAGCCTGCAGCTATAGCGGCGGCAGAGAGTGATGAAGTGCTGGTGACTTTGATGCAATTAGCCCATGACGTCAGGGGCAGCATCAGCAGCACAACCAGGAGAGAGTTAATTTTCACTTGTTATAGCGTCCTGCAAGTACCATTGAGAAGGATAAGCGCCTGTTGCGCCTTTCCGGTGATTTGATAATTGACGGCGCAGCGTTGAGTTTTGCCATCCCAGCTGATTTGCAGACTGCCGGAGTCATGCGGAACGCGCGCGTAAAGTTGGCTTCCCTGACCGACAACGCCAATCACGGTGTTGGAGGCATCACGCACTTCGGCGCCCATCGGCGGTGCCATTCCCTCTGTGGTATTCAGTGAAATCAACACTGCGGTGCCGCGTAAGGTGGCAAAATTAACCTGACTTACAGCACCGGCATAAGGAATCACACGCTGGCTTCCGCCGTTTAACTCGGCATCGGCGCGCATGTGCAACGTATCAAGGCTGACCGTGTTTTCACGATAAGGAGTGAGCGAAGGCAACAGCGCATATCCGTTGCGATCGATAATTGCACCTTGCCCATTTTGCACCGCCGCACCTTGTGCGCCCTCTGCATGGATCAACGCGAATGTATCGCTGGTGTAAGGCCCAGCGGTGAGACCGCCACGATGCAGCAGTAAAGTGCCAGACGTACCTAAACCGACCTGGCGATAGTGATCTCCCTGGCCGTAGTTGGCGCGGACTGCGCCAAAACGGGTGTTTTGCTGCAGGTTGCCCCCAAAGGAGCTTGCTTCTCCGTTGACGCCATTGCGGTAATGCTCAGTTCCTCCGTAGAGCGAATAGGAGAAATCGCGCTGTTCGCCTGCTGAACCGGTTAGTGACACCATCGAAGACTGGCTCTGTTTTGACTGGTTGTAGTTGTAGGCCACAGACGAAAGACCCGCGCCCCAGTTAAGCGGCACTGAAATATTCACTGACAGGGTATTTTCGCTGTATCGCTGCTGGCGGCTGCTGTCGAGGTTATCGTTGACGCTCACGTTGTATTGCTGGGTATTCCACCAGGTGCGTTGACGCGCCACGTTGATACCGTAACTGATATTGCGCCAGCTGTTGCTATAGCCGAACTGCAACTGGGTGATGCGTGACTGATTGTTGTAATAGTCGGCCGTGCTGGCGCTTAAACTGACCAGGCCATACGCATCCATTGACTGGCTGAGTGTCGCCGATAAGCGATTACGCTGGTTGAGCGAGTCTGAGTAGTAGCTGATGTCCGCTTGTTGCTGGCGCCGAACCCCTAGCACATCCTGCAAATCGCGAAATCCTCGAGTCGAATATCGATAGGCGGCGAGTACCAGGTTGGTGCCAGTTTGAAAGGTTTTGCTGTAGCTCAACTCTGCGCGCCAGCCCGAGGTGCGCTGGTCATTTTCTGCCTTTGCCTGGGAAAACGTGGTGTTGAGACCTAATGCACCTGCGCCGGTTGCCCAGACACCGCCCAGAAGCCACGCCTGGTAATCTTCCGCCAGCCGTGAACCGACCGTTGCCGTCAAACTATTGCTCACGCCGTGCTGCATCACGCCTTCAAAGAAAGCATTATTAACGGCGTAATATTGGCGGACACGGCCCAGGGCCAGCGAGTAATGCCAGTTGCCCGGACGCACCGAATCGGGAACCGAGGAGTAGGGCACCGTGAAGGTGGCGATTTTGCCGTTGGCTTCAATCACCTCAACCTCAAAATCTCCCTGGCTGCGAGTGTTGTTGAGATCATCAATAATAAACGGGCCAGGCGGCACCACCGTCTCATAGATCACTTTGTTCAACTGTTTTACGACCACCCGGGCGTTAGTGGTGGCGATGCCGCGGATTTCAGGAGCGTAACCGCGCCTGCCTTGCGGCCACATACGTTCGTCAGTGGCGAGTTTCAGGCCATTAAATGGCAGACTGCCAAACAGCGAACTGTCGGTGTAACTATCGCCAAGGGAGATCTGGCTATTGATCGACGCTAACGGCCGTTGTACCCAGGTTCGCACCTTGTTGTAGCGATAGCTGCTGCCACCCAGACTGCTGCTGAGGTAGCGAAGATTGCCCTGATGACGCAACTGCCAGGTGGCGATGTTGGTGCCTGCGGTGATCCCGCTCCACAGGTATTGATAGCGGTAGGCGGCAGCATTGTTTTCTGTCCAGGTGTAATTGGTGTTATGGCGCAGGAACAACGCCGTCATCCCGGCATCCCACTGTTCGGGTGGAATATAGCCGCGTGGCGTGCGGTTAAGCGCTGACAGGGGCAAGGTGATATTCAGGCGTAATGCGGCGGCATCAAAATCCCAGTTGCCTTGCGGCGTCCAGTCGCTAAGGGGAGCGCATTGATGAGCTATTTGCCGCGTGATGTTTTTTAACTGCATCTGTTTAATCAACGCAAAGGGCAAGCACGGCTCTACCACTTTCTCTGGTGCGGAGGGCAAAAATTCCAGCTTCACGCTGGATGACACGAGTCTATTATTTAAATAAACGTCGACCAGATAATGGCCCGCCGGCAACTCGCTTTGGTTGAATTGCGCGATGTTTTGACCGAAAGCCGAGCCTTTAAACAGCGACGGGTCAAAATAATATTCATCGCTATAGACGGGCGTTGAACAATAGAATGAAACGGTCAGCACGAATAAGGGGAGTTTCAATTCACTGGGAGTTGATGGGGTAACTTTCACTTATTCTGGCTCCCTGATCGTTAATCGCGTCGAGTTTGACGCTGCCTACACCCTGTAAGCGTTGTTTGGTTTGACTGAACCAGCAGGTATGTGTGGAGAAGGGGGCAACCATCACGGGTTCGCACTCAACGTTTTTCCCCATCATGCGTATCGAAATAGCGACGAATGAAGCATGCCAGGGCTGCGCATTATCGATCTGTAGTCCGCTGCCTCTATGAGGATCAGAAAGAGTACGGACTTTTATGCCGTTTAAAATATTTCCCGGTTTGCCTATAGCCGCAGGGCGATAAAAAAATTTCACCCGATTGCGCAGCATCACCGTCATGGCATTTTTATCTGCGGCAACCTGTGATGTGGGCGGAATTTGCAGCATGTTAAACCAGTAAACGGACTCTCTGTCCTGCGGCAGTTTCTCTAACTGGCTCAGGACAATACGCGCGACCTGCCCTGATTTCGGCTGAATACGAAATACCGGTGGAGTGGTAATAAAGGGTACGCGATTAATCTGCTGTGGTTCGGCATCCATATCGCCATCATCAAACCAGGTCTGGATAACATAGGGAATGTTATCGTCATTTTTAAATTGAATATTGATGGAGCTGGCTGGCGCCGGATAAATAATCCGACTGCCCAACAGCGTGACGCTTGCAGTCGCCGTCGCTGACATTGTGCTAAGCAATAAAGCACCAAAAATATTTCGTAAATACATACGCAGGGTCTCGTGGAAATCTACGCACGCCCGAATAGCCGGGCGCACGCTGAGGATTTATTATTGGTAAGTCACCGCGTATTGTAATGACGCAGCCACGGTACCCGCGGCCGCAACGCCATTGGCATAATATTGTGCGTTATAGGTCGCTGAAGATTCGGTTTCATCGGCGGCAAGGGTCAGGTCGCCATCGCCGGTATAGCCTCCTGTCAGGTTGATCACGGCGTCTTTGCTATCCACCAGCTGGACTTCAACATTCTGCGCAGTACCGGTGTTCGCCAGGTTGCCATTGGCCGTCACGTTATTACCGACAAATACTGTTGAAATTTTTGTCGATGAAGCGGAGTTAGCGGTGCATCCGGTTAAACCGACGGTGAAGGCCGTCTGTCCGGCAACATTGCCACTGGCCGACAGATCGGATTTGCTCACGGTGGGCATCAGCACCACCGGTGAGGCCGCATTGCCATTCACCGATATGGAACAGGTTTCATCAGCGACTTCACCCTGGAAGTTAATGGTGTTATCGGAAGCTGCACCTGCAGAGGCCGAGAACAGTACACTGGTCATAACCAGTGAAAGCAGTGTTTTATGTGTTTGCGTCATTTCGTTTAATCCTTTTACTTAGTGACCCGAGATCAGCTGATTAAGGCTGGTACCGGTCTTCCGTCGAATCGAATCTTTGATGTTGTAGATCTTTTTCATCTCATGGTTCATTGCTATCGAAATGGCAGAAAGTGAATTCCCTTTTAAGGCTAAATCCAGAAAGGTGACTTCCTCATTCGACAGTGCATTAACTCTCCTTGTTGTGCCTCCTTTTAAACCATAATAGGTACTGTTAATCACCTTCTTGATATCCTCTAACCGATCTTCACAATAAATAACCGAGTGGATTCCCTCTCTCTTTATCCAATGTGCAGCCAGAGCAGCCAGTGGACGATCGGATACTAAAATGATTGTGAGTCCGGTGGATTTCAAATAATCAATCCAGTTTTTATTGGTGAGATAACGTAAGTTTTCTCGCGAAAAATCAACGAATATGCATCCCCGGCAAAACACACTTTCATAGCGACCGGCCACTAATGACAACACACCTTTAATCAGGTAATGGTTGTTCCCCGGCCAAATCGCAATTTTCTGTATCGGGCAGCGATTTAGAATATCGTTGTTTCGGTTCGTCAGCTGGCAGCCATATTTACAACTGGCACAGCGTAAGTCCTCTCGTGTTGTATTTTTCATAACAAACTCATCCGCTCCTGTAAGAGCTGCGGATATCCTGGCAGGATAGTTGTTCTTATTCAACGAGTTAAGAAATTCAGTCATTTCCTGTCCTCAGAAAAGTCTTAGGTTGTACGGGATGGCGTTTTTTTAAAATGTCATTGTCTTTTCTCCACTTGGCATGCCAGTCATCGCTTCATACCTCTGTCGAGTTAAGAACTTTCTAAATCCTCCAGGATTAATGGTGAAAATCAGTGGTTAAGATCAAAAATCAGATAGCATTAATTGCTAAATAATTTAATCTTCGTCAGTGATTAACCGGGGTTATCTTCAATGTGATAAGTGGTTTTTTGGGTTTTTAATTGGGGGTTTAATGTAATGAAAACTGCCTCTAATCTATGAAATGTGATGCAGCGAGGTAATTGAGTAATGAATTTCACCTTGCAGAAGGGGATATTTTTTCTCTTAAGAATATTCTTACATCTATAGCGTGGCGGATTTGATCCTAAAATGTCCGGTCGGATGTGTTTTTTGACATGCCATTAGCAAATTTGTGACTGCTTTGGTTAGTTTAATTAATCAAATAAGATGAGAGCTCTGAACCTTACCCCTGATTTATCGATAAATTATTTTGTTTTTTTAAATCGATTGTTAATCGCGGGTGTTCATATCAATCATAATGAATGACCTGTTTTCCTGGCAGGAAAACAAAACAAATATTGTCTGGTTGAGGCTATGTTGTGAATTAAACGACATTACAAATCGGGCCAGCGACATTCGTCACGCATGGTTTGCGCTAATGCGGAGGCAGCGTGGGAAAGCTGGTGCTGTTTCAATCGCAAAATACCCACTCGTCGCTCAATGTGTGGCGCGACCAGCGGTACACAAACCGCGCCGAGTTCTCGCATCTGCTGAATGCAGAGTGCAGGTACGGCGCTGGCCCCCAAACCACTGGCGACCATTTTTCCCACGGTGACCAATTGATGACTCTCGTAAGCAACGTCAAGTCTTCTGCCTGCCTGAGCCAGTGACTGCTCAAGCAGCAGACGCACCGCTGAAGGGCGTTGCAACGTAATGAAATCCAGATGCAGCAGTTCACGCCAGCTCAGCTGTGGCTTATCCGCTAACGGGCTATCAGCGGGCACCACGGCAACAAAGCGGTCGCTGCCCAGCGGGGTGAAGTGCAGCGAATCGGCCAGTTCGGGTTCAAAGGCGACGCCCATCTCCACGCGCCCCTCCTGCACCATCTCCAGCACTGTCTCATTTATTACGTCATGCACCGAGATATTGACGCCTGGATAGCGCTGACGAAAGGCCTTCAGCACCGCAGGCAGCAAGTTGCCAGCGAACGAGGGCATGGCGGCAATCGACACTTTTCCCAACTGCAGCGTAAAGCGCAAATGCATCGCCTCTTCGGCGTTTTCCCAGTCTGCCAGCAGTCGTCGCGCCATCGGGAAAAAAATCTCACCTTCCGGAGTCAACGAAACATGGCGCGTGGTACGCATAAATAACGGTCCGCCCAACGCTTCTTCAAGTCCGCTGATCGCCAGGCTTAACGCCGGTTGCGAAATCGCCAGGCGTTCGCTGGCTTGGGCAAAACTCAAAGTGTGAGCGACCGCTAAGAATGCACGTAACTGCTTGATAGTCATTTTCATTTTTTAATTTGTTAACTTTATGTAAAACAACGATTAATGGAATATTAATAAAAAAAACAAATGAAAGGCCAATAAAAACAAAATTAACAAATCATTTTTGTGACGCGAGGATGGCTTTATTCAGTGAGCTGAGGAGATGTACAGCAATGGCAGGATTGGATAAACGCGTCACCAGTTATCAGCAGGCGCTGGCCGGATTGCAAGATGGCATGACACTGCTGGCGGGGGGATTTGGCCTGTGCGGTATTCCAGAAAATCTCATCGTCCAGATCCGCCAGCAGGGGATAACGGGACTGACCGTGGTCTCGAACAACTGTGGTGTGGATGGATTTGGCCTCGGCCTGCTGCTGGAAAATCAGCAGATTAAAACCATGATCGCCTCTTACGTCGGCGAAAACGCGCTGTTTGAACAGCAGATGCTCAGTGGTGAGCTGGAGGTGATTCTCACGCCGCAGGGCACGCTGGCAGAAAAAGTGCGCGCAGGCGGCGCCGGTATACCGGCATTTTACACCGCCACCGGCTACGGCACGCCCGTGGCGGAAGGCAAAGAAGTCAGAGAGTTCGATGGACGACATTACATCCTCGAGCAGGCAATTCGCGGAGATTTCGCCATTGTGAAAGGCTGGAAAGCGGATTGGTATGGCAATGTCATCTATCGTCACACCGCGCAGAATTTCAACCCCCTGATGGCGATGGCCGCTCGCGTCACCGTGGTTGAAGTTGAAGAGATTGTGGCGCCGGGTGAGCTGGACCCGGCCGCGATCCATACGCCGGGCATTTATGTTGATCGCCTGATTCAGGGCAGCTTCGAAAAACGCATCGAGAAACGCACCCTGAGTGAAGGAGGTGCACATGCTCACGCGTGAACAAATGGCGCAGCGCGTGGCTCAGGAGCTGCGCGATGGCGATTACGTCAATCTTGGTATTGGTATGCCGACGCTGGTCGCCAACTACGTTCCTGAGGGGATGGACGTGATGATGCAGTCGGAAAACGGTTTATTGGGCATGGGGGCGTTTCCCACTGAAGCTGAACTGGATGCCGACATGATCAACGCGGGCAAGCAAACCGTGACCGCACGCAAAGGTGCGGCAATCTTCGATTCTGCACAGTCCTTCGCCATGATTCGTGGGGGGCATGTTGATCTGACGGTGCTGGGCGCGCTGGAAGTGGACGTCAACGGCAATATCGCGTCGTGGATGATCCCCGGAAAAATGGTCAAGGGCATGGGCGGTGCAATGGATCTGGTGGCGGGTGCGGAAAACATCATCGTGATGATGACGCACGCTTCTAAGCATGGCGAATCAAAGCTGCTGTCCGAATGCACCTTGCCGCTAACCGGCGTCGGTTGCATTCGAAAAGTCATTACTGAACTGGGCTGGCTGGAAATTGAAGAGGGCGCTTTTGTGCTGCGTGAGTATGCGCCGGGCGTCTCGATCGATGAAATCCGTGCAAAGACGGCCGGGCAATTACGCATCGCTGATGATGTCCGTGAAATGCGTTTATCCCAGGAGGCACTATGAACGAATGTGTGATTGTCGCAGCCACCCGTACGCCAATCGGCCGTTTTCATGGTGCTCTCGCGTCTCTTACCGCGGCGTCGCTGGGCCAGCAGGTGATCGCAGCCCTGCTGAAACAGACCGCGCTCGATCCCGCGCTGATCGATGAGGTGATGATGGGGCAGGTGCTCACCGCCGGATGCGGGCAAAACCCCGCGCGCCAGGCGGCCGTTGCGGCGGGTGTGCCTTATAGCGTCCCTGCCAGCACGCTGAACATGGTGTGTGGCTCGGGATTAAAAGCGGTGATTCTGGCGGCGCAGGCGATTCAAAGCGGTGCCGCCGACATCATCATTGCGGGCGGTCAGGAGAGCATGAGCCAGTCGCCTTATTTGCTACCGGACGCGCGTGGCGGCTGTCGCCTGGGGCACAGTCAGCTGATGGACAGCGTGATCCACGATGGTCTGTGGGATGCGTTCAACGATTATCACATGGGGATCACCGCCGAGAATCTGGCCGATGAATACCATATCAGCCGTGCCGATCAGGATGCCTTTGCCTTGCAATCCCAGCAGAAAGCGGTGGCGGCACAGCAACAAGGCGTTTTTCGTGCCGAAATCACGCCTGTCACGGTGGAACAGGGCAAAGGTGAAACGCGGGTGATCAGTGAAGATGAACAACCACGTGCGGACAGTTCAATTGAGCGACTGGCGCGCCTGCATCCGGCGTTTAAAAAGGACGGCAGCGTTACCGCTGGCAATGCTTCCAGCCTGAATGATGGCGCGGCCGCCGTGTTGTTGATGTCCGCATCACGCGCTGCCGCATTAGGGCTGCCAGTGCTGGCGCGATTGACCGGAAGCGGCATTGCCGGTGTAGATCCGGCAGTGATGGGCATTGGCCCGGTGGCCGCCAGCCGCAAAGCCCTTCAGCAGGCAGCGTGGACGCTGGATCATGTGGATTTAATCGAAGCGAACGAAGCGTTTGCCGCGCAGGCACTGGCGGTGGGCAAAGCGCTCGACTGGCAGCCGGAACGCGTCAATGTCAACGGCGGTGCGATTGCGCTGGGGCATCCGATTGGTGCCTCCGGCTGCCGTATTCTGGTGACGCTCATTCATGCCTTGCAGCAGCGTGAGCTTAAGCGCGGTCTGGCAACGCTGTGTGTGGGTGGCGGCATGGGCGTCGCGCTGGCAGTTGAACGCCCGGATTGAGGCGGACCGGTTCCCATTTTTGGCAATGTTTTTACCTTCAACCCGACAAAATAATAAGGAAGCAACATGAGTGTCGTTATTGCCCTCGCTGCGCTTGGGTTGCTGATGTTAGCCGCCTATCGCGGCTATAGCGTAATTTTGTTCGCCCCGATTGCCGCGCTGTTAGCGGTGCTGTTAACCGAGCCGGCTGCGGTCGCACCGGTGTTCAGCGGCCTGTTTATGGAAAAGATGGTGGGCTTTGTGAAGCTCTACTTCCCGGTGTTTCTGCTGGGCGCCATCTTTGGCAAATTGATTGAGCTATCTGGATTCTCACGCTCAATTGTCACGGCGGCGATTACGCTGCTGGGGCGTCGCCATGCCATCCCGGTGATTGTGCTGGTGTGCGCATTGCTGACGTACGGCGGCGTATCGCTGTTTGTGGTGGCGTTCGCCGTTTATCCGTTTGCCGCAGAACTGTTCCGTCAGAGCAATATCCCTAAGCGCTTGATTCCGGCAACGGTGGCACTGGGTGCGTTCTCCTTCACCATGGATGCACTGCCCGGCACGCCACAAATCCAGAACATCATACCTGGTAGTTTCTTTGGCACTAACGCCTGGGCTGCGCCATGGTTGGGGTTGATCGGTTCACTCTTCATTATTGTGGTGGGCTTGTTGTGGCTGGATCGGCAACGCCGTAAGGCGCAAGCCAACAACGAGCAGTATGGAACCAACCTGAAGAATGAGCCGGAAACCGCTGAGAATGTGCAACTGCCGCATCCGGCGATTGCCATTCTGCCGCTGATTTTGGTTGGAGTACTCAATCTCTGTTTCACCTGGTGGATTCCTGCCTGGTACGGTGCGCACAGTAGTGTCACGCTTCCGGGTAATCCCACGCCCATTGTGACTGATATCGTCAAAAGTACTGCGATCTGGGCCGTGCAGGCTGCATTGCTGAGCGGCATTCTGGTGGTATTGATCTTCGGCTGGCGCAATATTCGCGGTCGTCTGGCGGAAGGCAGTCGCACCGCGGTGGCGGGTGCATTGCTGGCGGCGATGAATACCGCCTCCGAATACGGTTTTGGTGCGGTGATCGCCGCGTTACCGGGCTTTGTGGTGTTGTCTGGCGTACTGCAGGCGATTCCCAACCCGCTGCTCAATGAAGCGATCAGCATTACCGTGCTGGCGGGGATCACCGGTTCGGCGTCGGGCGGGATGAGTATTGCGCTGGCGGCAATGGCTGAACACTTCGTGCAGGCGGCACAGGCCACGGGTATTCCGATGGAAGTGTTGCACCGCGTGGCGGCCATGGCCAGCGGCGGCATGGATACGCTGCCACACAATGGTGCCGTCATCACGCTGTTAGCGATCACCGGTCTAAGCCATAAAGAAGCGTATGGTGGCATCTTCGCCATCACCATTATCAAAAGTCTGGCAGTGCTGTTTGTGATTGGGGTGTTTTACCTCACCGGCATTGTCTGAAGGAGGATAAATCGATGCAATTAGCAGGAAAAGTGGCACTGGTGACCGGATCAACCAGCGGAATTGGATTAGGTATTGCTGAGCAACTGGCACTGGCCGGCGCCACGGTGATACTCAACGGCTTTGGCGAAGTGGAACACGCGAAAGCGCTTATTGCTGCCACCGGGGCAAAGGTCGATTATCACGCAGCAGACATGTCCGATCCGCAGCAAATCGCCGCGATGATAGCGTGGGCGGAAGCGCAGTATGGTGCGGTGGACATTCTGGTGAACAACGCCGGTATTCAGTACACCGCGCCGGTGGAGTCATTTCCGATTGAGAAATGGGATGCGATTATTGCTATCAATCTCTCTTCGGTATTCCACACCAGTCGCGCCGTCTTGCCAGGCATGCAGGCACGTCACTGGGGGCGCATCATCAATATCGCCTCCGTGCATGGCCTGGTGGCGTCGAAAGAGAAAGCGGCCTATGTTGCTGCGAAGCATGGTGTGGTGGGGCTGACAAAAGTGATCGCGCTGGAGAACGCACAATCACCGATCACCTGCAACGCCATCTGTCCGGGCTGGGTGTTAACGCCGCTGGTGCAGCAGCAGATCGACAAACGCATTGCGGCTGGCGAAGATGCCGAAACCGCGCGACTGGCGTTATTGTCAGAGAAGCAACCTGCTCAGGCGTTTGTCACGCCAGAACAGTTGGGGGCGTTGGTGCTGTTTCTTTGCAGCGAAGGCGGTGCGCAGGTGCGCGGTGCAGCCTGGAATATGGATGGCGGCTGGCTGGCGCAGTGACCGTTATGGCTTTATCCACGCGGCAATACACTCTTTCATCACTCGCAGGCGCTCATCCAGCGCCGCTTTGGCACTGAGATCCTGCTGGTAAATAATCGACAGCGTGGACTGATTAATCAGATAGAAAAAGCCCAGCGCGGAGATATTGATGTTGAGTTGCATCACATCGATATCCTCGCGCACGTTTCCTTCAGCGCGTCCCCGCTGCAGCAATTGCTGGGTGATACTGCTCCAGCTCTGATTGATCTGCACAGTGATATCAGAATCTTTGAGATGCCGCGCTTTTAGCTGATTTTCGCTGTTGAGCAGGCGAATGAACTCGGGGTTTTTCAGGTAATAATGCCAGGTGAATTCCACCAGTTGTAAAATAGCGTGGTCGGCGGGGAGATGATCGAGTTTTAACGCCGCTTCCTGCTCGCGAATGTCACGATAGGCTTCTTCCAGCACGCGGGTAAACAGAATGTCTTTGTTGGTGAAGTAGTAGTAAATCAGTTGCTTATTGGCATGGGCGCGTTCGGCGATGCTATCGACGCGCGCACCGTCGAATCCTTTCTCAGCGAACTCTGCGCGCGCGGCCATCAGTATCCGCACCTGCTTATCCGTGACATCCTCAATGTTACTCGCAACACGATCAACCAAAGCAGAATCCCCACATATCACTGTTTTACTGAGCATTATAGTGCCTCTTTTTGCGCATAAAACAAGGGCAAAAGATTTTCAACTAACTAGTTGGTTATGTGAATTCGATCAAAGTCAGGTCTCTTTCTGCCCACTATAGTGACGTCATCAACCAGTTAGTTGATTGATTATGAATCAGCAAACGGCGGAGCGTTGAAATAGATGTTGAACGTGTTACTTCCATCACAAACGACTTTGAGGTGAATACATGGCGCAGATTCCAGTGGGCATCATCATGCACGGCGTGACCGGGCGAATGGGTAAAAATCAACATCTCATCCGCTCGATTGTGCAGATTCGACAGCAGGGCGGCGTTGCGCTGGCCAATGGCGACCGATTGATGCCCGATCCGATTCTGATTGGTCGCAACGCGGAAAAAATCGCTGCGCTGGCGCGGGAGTTTGGTATCGAACGCTGGGGAACCAACATCGATGACGCACTGAATAATCCGCATGACATCATCTTTTTTGATGCAGCCACCACACAAGCACGTCCGGCGCTACTGAAGAAAGCCATCAGCAAAGGCAAGCACGTCTATTCGGAAAAGCCGGTGGCGATGGGGCTGGATGATGCGCTGGATTTGTACCACTTCGCGCGGGAAAAAGGAGTGTGTCACGGCGTGGTCCAGGACAAGCTGTGGCTGCCGGGTTTACAAAAGCTGCGCCTGTTGAATGAATCCGGTTTCTTTGGCCGTGTGTTATCGGTGCGCGGTGAATTTGGTTACTGGGTGTTTGAAGGCGATCGCCAACCGGCCCAGCGTCCTTCCTGGAACTACCGCAGTGAGGATGGCGGCGGCATTATCCTCGATATGATTTGCCACTGGCGCTACGTCATCGACAACCTGTTCGGTGAAATCAAAAGCCTGAGTTGTATCGGCGCCACTCACATTCCACAACGCTGGGATGAACAGCAGAAACCTTATGACGCCACGGCGGATGACGCGGTTTATGCCACCTTCGAACTGCACAACGGTGCGATTGTGCAGATTAACAGCTCCTGGTGCGTGCGCGTGCGCCGTGATGACCTGGTGACATTCCAGGTGGATGGCGTAAATGGTTCCGCCGTAGCAGGTCTTAGCGATTGCTTCACGCAGGCTAGCGTCAATACGCCGAAGCCGGTGTGGAATCCGGATATCCGTCAGACACATAACTTCTTTGATGACTGGGCCAGCGTGCCGGATACCCAGACCTATGACAATGCGTTCAAAGTGCAGTGGGAGCTGTTTTTACGCCACGTCTGGGGCGAGGGTGAGTACCGCTGGGATCTGCTGGAAGGGGCGAAGGGTTTGCAACTGGTCGATCTGGCTCTGAAAAGCTGGAAAGAGCGTCGCTGGGTTGATGTGCCATCACTGGAACGCTAAGGAGCCGAACATGAATCGACCTCATTCCGGGCAACTTTCACTGAACACGGCGACCGTGCGCCGGCAGTGGGATTTGCGGCAAATCATTGAAGGTTGTGCGCGCCATGAGATTCGCGGCATCTCGCCGTGGCGCGATCAGGTGGCAAACATCGGTTTAGCTGAAGCGGCACGGCTGATTCGTCACCACGATCTGCGGGTGAGTGGCTACTGCCGTGGCGGGATGTTTCCCGGCGTTGATCAGCAAGCACGCCAGGCGACCCTGGCCGACAACCAGCGTGCGGTGGATGAAGCGCTTGAATTAGGTGCAGAGTGCCTGGTGCTGGTGGTCGGCGGTTTACCGCCAGGTTCGAAAGATCTGCCGGGGGCGCGCCAGCAAGTGCGTGATGGACTCAGCGCTCTGCTGGAGTACGCCCGCGCGGGTGGCATGCCGTTGGCGATTGAACCACTGCATCCGATGTACGCGGCGGATCGCGCCTGCATCAACACGCTGAAACAGGCTAACGATCTCTGTGACGAGCTGGGTGACGACGGATTGGGGATTGCCGTCGATGTCTATCACACCTGGTGGGATGCTGAGTTTTATCAGGAAATCGCGCGTGCGGGTCTGAAACGGCTACTGGCGTTTCATATCTGCGACTGGCTCACGCCTACGCGGGACCTGCTGGAAGATCGCGGCATGATGGGCGATGGCGTTATCGATATCCGCGCCATGCGGGAAGCGGTAGAAGCTCAGGGTTACTGTGGATGGCATGAAGTCGAAATTTTCTCCCGCCTGAACTGGTGGACTCAGGATCCTGATGAGGTGCTTAAGACCTGCAAGGCTCGCCATCTGGCGCACGGTTAACCGTATCTGACAGAGCTGAAAAGCTGTTTTCGTCGGTCACAGACATTGTCGAGGAAAAGATGAATACAGATACCCGTAAAATGATTCTGGTCACCGTGCTGTGCGGCCTTGGCTACATGATGTACTCGGTGGATCGCATGACGGTGTCATCAGCCATTGGGCTGATCGCCGGAGAGTTCGGTCTCGGTAAAGCGGAGAGTGGCATTCTGCTCTCCTCCTTTTTCTTTGGCTTCATCGTCTTTTTGTTCATTTCCGGCATTATCGCCGACAAGTTGAGCGGTAAACCGGTGCTGATTCTTGGCCTGATGATGTTTTCACTGGCGACACTGTTAACCGGTGTCGCCGGCAGCATGACCAGCCTGATTTTTTACCGCGTGATGACGGGCATCGGTGAGGGCATCTTCTGGCCTGCTGCCTCGCTCGAAGTGGCCAACGTGACCAGCGAAAAACAGCGCACCACGGTGATGTCGCTCTATTGGATGGGCTATCCGATTGGCGGATTCCTTGGCACCTGGATGGGCGCCATGCTCGGTCCGATCTTTGGCTGGCGTGTGGTGTTTTACGTGGCGGGTGCCATGGGCATGCTGGTGGCGCTGTTGTATTTGGTGTTGGTGAAAAATGACCGAAAACCCGCCGAGCTGATAGCGCGCCAGACAGCGGAGAAAGTACCCTTAACAACCTTGTTCCGCCATGCGCCCGTGTTGCTGATGGCCGCATTCTATTTCGTGCTGCTGGCAGGCTGGTGGATTGTCCTGTTGTGGGCACCCAGCTATTTGATGCAGGTGAAGAATCTGTCGATTGGTACCGCTGGCACCATCGCCAGCTTGCTCGGCATTACCGGGGCACTGGGCGGCTTTGTACTGGGGCGCTACTGTGATAAAGGCGATTTCAAACGCCGTCGCACCATTCTGATGGCCATTACCTTTATTAGCGGGCTGGTGATGGCAGCGATGGCAATCAATCTCTCCGTCCCCCTGGTGATAGTGCTGGTGCTGATCCTCGGTTTCCTTGGCTATCCGATTACCCCCATTGTTCTCTCGCTCACCGCTGAACTGGTGCCGCCTTCGCTGCGCGGTTCGGCCATCGGCTTTGTGATGAATATGGGGATGGCAGCGGGCGGTATCTCGCCGATCGTCGCGGGTTATTACGCACAACACTACACCTTACAGCCGGTCTGGCTGGTCGCCGCCTGCGTCATTATCTGCAGCAGCGTGGTGCTGCTGGGTGTGCGTCGGCTGCCTATCGGAAGCCACAACAGTTCGCAGAATGTGATGCCGTCCGGGCATCTGGCAAAACACTGAGAGAAGGAACAGAACCATGTCTGTGAGCAATAAAGTGCGTTTACTGGATCGCAACGGTCAGCCTTACAGTTACACCCTGCAGGGTGAGCGCCACTGGAGCGAGCCAGCCAAACCGGTATTTAACCGTGACGTCTATGCGGCTGCGCATGTGGTTGCCGACCCGCAGCGGATGCAAAATCCGCAGAGTGATATGGCGATTGACTGGGATAGCACGCTGGAATACCGCCATCATCTGATGTCACTCGGATTAGGCATTGCCGAAGCCATGGATACCGCCCAACGCGGCATGGGGTTGGACTGGCCAACCGCGCTGGAGCTGATCAAACGCAGCGTGGAGCAAGCGAAGGCTTACCCTGGTGCACGGGTAGCCAGCGGTGCGGGCACCGATCATCTGACGGACTTTTCCCAACTGACCTTGCAGGATGTGATTGCCGCGTATGAACAGCAAATCGCGGCGATTGAGGGGTGTGGTGGACGTATTATCTTAATGGCCAGTCGTGCGCTCGCCGCGATTGCCAAAGGGCCAGATGATTACATCAAGGTGTACAGCACCCTTTTACGTCAGGTGCGTGAACCGGTTATTTTGCACTGGCTGGGGGATATGTTTGATCCTGCGCTACGTGGCTACTGGGGCGGCGCGACAATTCATAGCGCGATGGAAGTCTGTCTGGCGGTGATTCGCGAGAATGAGGCCAAAGTGGAGGGGATAAAAATCTCTCTGCTGGATAAAGATCGAGAAATCGAGATGCGCCGCCAGCTGCCGGCATCCGTTAAAATGTATACCGGCGATGATTTCAATTATCCCGAATTGATCGCCGGGGATGAGCAGGGCTTCTCGCATGCGCTACTGGGCATTCTCGACGGCATTGCACCGGCCGCCACCAGCGCGCTGCATGCATTAGCACAGGGTGATCGTGCTACCTTTGAACGGATTCTGGCTCCGACAGTGCCGCTGGCGCGCCATTTGTTCTCGGCGCCTACGCAGTATTACAAGGCGGGCATCGTGTTCCTCGCGTGGTTGAATGGCCATCAGAAACATTTCACCTTACTGGGTGGCATGCAGAGTGCGCGCAGTCTGGCGCACTACTCTGAAGCATTCAGGCTGGCTGACGAGGCGGGTTTGCTCAATAACGCGGATGTGGCTGCGGAGCGCATGTGGCTGCTGGCAAAAATGCACGGTATTTAACACATTCAATCAGGGCGGTTAAAGCCGCCCACGCACGACATATCAGCGATTTACCCCCCATTTTTCTCCCCGCGCCATCCTTCCTGTACGCCATAAGAAACCCCTATCACCAGAAAACTCATTATTTAACATGATGTTGTTGGTCATTTAACAAAACTGTGACATCACACAATATACATATAACATATTATGTTTTATAAATACTGACATAACATTACAGTCAAGGTTCTGGAGGCGTTGATGAGTACTATCCCGTCAGGAAATACCCGCAGTACAACCGAGCATGAAGAGCGAAAATTCAAACGATCGATCGGTTTGATGTCCAACTTCTCATTGGGTTTTACCTATTTATCCCCTCTTACCGCCGTTTACTCCCTGTTTGCTTTAGCCATGACGCTGGCCGGTCCGCCTTCTATCTGGTGGATACTGATCGCGGCAGGAGGCCAACTTCTGGTGGCGATGGTATTTGGTGAAGTGGCCTCGCAATATCCGATCACCGGCGGTTTATATCCGTGGTCACGTATTCTGTGGGGTAAGAAATATGCGTGGATCGCTGCCTGGGTTTATCTGTGGGCGCTGGTGGTGACCATTACCTCGATTGCCGAATACAGCTCGACCTTTGTCGCCTCGTTATTAGGATATGAGCAAACGGCGATCAATCTGTTAATGACGTCGGTCGTGCTGCTGTTAATGATGATGGCCATCAACCTGTCCGGCACCAAGAACCTGGCACGCGTGGCGCGTATCGGTTTCTGGTGTGAAATTGTCAGCGTGATCGCGCTGGGTATCTATTTACTGCTGTTCCATCGCATGCAGCCAATCAGTGTGATCTTTGATTCGATGGGCGTGAATGCCAGCGGCGGCTACATGGGTGCCTTTATGTCGGCATCACTGCTTGGTCTGTTTATGTTCTTCGGTTTTGAAGCCTGCGGTAACGTGGCGGAAGAAGTGCAGAATGCCAGCCGAAAAATTCCCGTCGCGATGATTCTGAGTATTGTATTTGGCGCGATTTCGGCGGTGATTTCGGTGCTGGGGTATCTGTTGTCCTATCCTAATCTGCACGACATCGTATCGGGAAAAATTCAGAACCCGATCCCCGAAATTCTGAATAACGCGTTGGGTCCGATGGGGGAGAAGATCTTTATCGTCGTGGCGGTGATTGCCATGCTCTCGTGCATCCTCTCGCTGCAGGCAGCCCTCAGCAGACTGTTGTTCTCTTTCTCTCGTGACAAAATGCTGCCCGGCAGCACCTGGATGGCGAAAATATCCAAACATGATGTGCCCGATAACGCCATGATTGTCAGCTGTGCCTTACCGCTGTTGATCTGTATCTGGGTTTACTATCAGCCGGATAACCTGGCGCGAATTACCGCCTTTGCCGTAGCGGGAATCTATATCTCCTTCCAGATGGTGGTCCTGGCGGCACTGCGTAAACGTCTGCAAGGTTGGAAGCCACAGGGTGAATGGCATATTGGACGCTGGGGCCTCTGGGTCAATATTCTGGCGCTGATGTATGGGCTGAGCGGAATCTATTTGCTGGTTCAGCCGGGTGAGGGCAGTTTCGTCGATAAATGGATTGTGTTAATCGGCTTGTTTATTGTGGTGGGATCAGGTGCGCTGTATATGTTTATTGCCAGACCTTATAGCCAGAAAAGCAATGAACAGCATTATGATCTGAGTGCTATCAAAGAATAATCGTAACGGGTGAGGGTGACCTCACCCCCTTCAAGCATTTAATCTCTCTTTTCACTCCATCGCCGATACCATGCGAAGGGAGCGGCGCGTCTGACATATTGAATGGGAATTATTATGAGCCTGAATTCAAGAAAAAAGACAAATTTATCCATTTGGCAAGTGATTATTATTGGTATCGCTTATATGACGCCGATGACGGTATTTGATACTTTCGGCATCGTCTCAAAAATAACCGAAGGTCGGGTGCCGTTAGCCTATTTGCTGGCGCTGGCAGCGGTGTTATTTACCGCGCTCAGTTATGGCCGTATGGTGAAACTCTATCCGAGCGCGGGTTCGGCCTATACCTACGCGCGAAATGTGTGCGGCAACAATGTGGGCTTTCTGGTGGGCTGGTCATCGCTGTTAGATTATATTTTTCTGCCGATGATTAATTCGCTGCTGGCGGGCATCTACTTACAAACGTTGTTACCCGCCATTCCACCGTGGATCTCCATTCTCGCTTTCACCACGCTGATTACCTATATCAACTGTTGCAACATTAAAATTCTGGCCAACGTTAATTTTCTGTTTGTAGGCATGCCCGTTATTTTGATGGGGGTGTTTGTTTATCTGGTTATCCACGATCTGAATACCGCCTATGGCACTGACCGGGTACTGACGGTCACACCGTTGTTCAATGGTAATGCCAGCATTCTCCCGCTGATTAGCGGTGCAGCCGTGTTGTGTTTCTCCTTCCTCGGTTTCGATGCCGTGACCACGCTCTCTGATGAAACAGACAGACCAGAAAATGTTATCCCCAAAGCGGTGTTTTATACCGCATTAATAGGGGGGGCAATTTTCTTCCTCGCCGCATGGTTTATTCAGCTTTACTACCCAGATAACGCCATGTTTAAAAATCCGATGGAAGCCATGCCGGAAATTGTTTTATACGTGGGGGGCCGATTCTTCCAGACGCTATTCCTGTTGGGTATTTTACTGAATACCGTCGCTTCTGCGCTCGCTTCTCACGCCAGTGCGGCACGACTGCTGCATATTATGGGGAAAAATAACCCGGTTACCGCTCCTGTGTTGGGCTATATCCATCCCAAAACGCGTAATCCGCTCTACTGCGTGTTATTAACGGGTTTCATTTCACTCAGTTCGATCTTTTTTAATTTAGATACAGCCGTTTCATTAATTAGTTTCGGTGCGCTGGTGGCTTTCAGCGCGGTGAACCTCTCAGTTCTGGTGAAATTCGCTTTTGTGGATAAACAGATCAGTACCTTCAACGACCTGTTCAGAAATATGGTGTTGCCGCTTTGTGGTCTGGCGTGTGTAGCAATGATGTGGGTCAATCTCGATCATGATGCCTTTATGCTGGGATCTATTTGGGCGGTGATAGGCATTAGCTGGATTATTTACTGCAGTATCACCCAGCGTGAAGTGATGATTTCTGAGTAAAAAAAGCAGTGAAACTCACAGTGAATCTCCCTGTGGTGCGATTAACGAACCGAGAATAATCTATGAGCAGACAGCCTGATTTAATAAAACCTGTATTAATGCGTGATGCAAAATTTTCGCGACCGAGTCAAACCGCTATCAACGGCGACTGGAACTGGGTCAGACAGTGTGACGAAACAGAGAATATCGATCCGGGAAATCCGGCCAATTACTACGAGTCGACGCTTGCACCCTGGGCAACGTTTGCCCCGCTGGAAGGTGAAAAAGTGTGTGAATTCGTAGTCATTGGTGGCGGGTTGTTGGGCGCATCAACAGCACTGCATCTGGCAGAAGCGGGTATCGAAACGGTATTACTGGAAAAAAATGCTATCGGTTCAGGGGCTTCAGGACGAAACGGCGGGCAATTGACGCCGGGACTGGCCCGCTGGGAAGCTGAGTCGATGCTGGATCATCTCAGTATGGATGAAGCGAAGCGCCTGTGGCATTTCACGTCAACCGAAGCTATGTCGCTGATTGATGATATCGCCAGTCGCTATCACCTCGATCTGGATCGCCAACGCGGGCACATTACCGCAGCCATTCATCCCGGCCACATGAACGCACTGGTGCAAGCAGCGGATGCGCGTCGTTTCCTTGGCGACGATCATGTTGCGGTGTTAGGTGGCTATGAACTTCAGGAGCATATCAAATCAGACGCCTATTACGGCGGCGTGTTAGACGATCTTGGCGGACAGATTCACTCTCTGGCACTCAATCGCGGCCTGATTTACGGTTTTGTGCTGAACGGCGGTCAGGTTCATGAGCAGAGTGAAGTCATGCGGATTGAGGAAGTGGGAAGTGTGACGCGTGTTCACACCGCCGCAGGTGTCATTACCGCAACCAGGGGCGTGGTGATAGCGGTTCATGATGCGACACACACTTTGCTCAACGAGAATAACGCGACCACCATTCCTTTCTATACCTATGTTGGGGTCACGTCGCCTGTCAGCGGCGGCTCGAAAAGCCTTCTGCCCACCGGAAAACCGGTGTATGACACCCAGTTGCAGATTGATTATTACCGGCCGGTGCGAAATGAGCGTTTGCTGTTTGGTGGACAGGGCACAGGCATGCGCTGGGACGATACCCGCACGGTCGATTACCTGACTTCACGCTTGCGAGCGGTATTTCCTGAGCACGAGGAGTTACAGCTCGATTTTGCCTGGAGCGGTACCACGGATTTAACCCTTAATGGCGCTACCGACTGCCGTAAAGGGGGCAAGAACGGCAAGATCTATTCGGTACATGGCTGGAGCGGACATGGCATCGCGCAGACTGTGCGCATCGGCAAGGCGATTCGTGATGATATCGTCAGTGCCAACAGCGATTTTTCGATGCTGACGGCGATCAAACACACACCGTTGATGATAGGTAGAAAGCTGGCTCCGGTGGCAATTCCGCTGGCGAAGACGCTGCTTGGCATCAGCGCCAAACTGGCGCCGGGAAAAATGATTTCGTTTTAATAAAAGCCCTGCCGCTAAAGGCGGCAGGTTTTTACAGGAAATAGATTTTACAAAAACCGTTTTGCGTTGTTTGATAGGGTTCGTCAATATTCAGTAATGAACCGGTGCGGTATTGCAAATGGCTGGAAAATATCACGCGGTTTTCACTGTTAGTCATGACCACTTTACTGCTGCTGTACTTCACAATTGGCAGTAAGGCTTCCTCAATACGGCTCACTAATATATCCACGGCGGCCACACCCACCATATTTCCCTCAATCACAACGGGAGAAGCGGCGGTAATGGTATAAGCCGAAGTACAGACATAATCCACATACGGGCCGTGCAAATAAACATCTTCAGCATCGGGGGTATTTTTAAACCATTCAAAAGTACTAAAATCCAGCCGCTGTTGTGTGGCCTGATCGAGATCTAAGCAAGATTGCTGGTTGCTCTTTGGGTTTTTAAACCACCATTCCAGGAACCAGTAGGGCTGAGCAAGGTTTTCCGTCGCCAGATGGCTGGCAAAGCCCGCGCCAGAGCAGAACTGGCTCTCCAGCAGGATTTTTTCGATGGAAGGATAGAGGCTTTTACGCAGGTTACTCTCACGCTGTTTATCAGATGCGATGCCCGCCACGGGAACCGTGGAAAGGGTCTGATTGACGTAAGCAGAGAGATGTTTTGTCGAGAGCGTCACTGCAGCGAATAGCGCTTCCAAAGTATTCACGATCCGCTCGTGGTTATTGACATCGCTCACTCTTCTCTCCTCACATAATCTCTTTAAAGCTTATTTTATATTCAATCAGTTTTGACGTTAATTCATTAATCAGCGCGCTCGCCAGATTAACCGCAGCCAGTTCATCATGACCACGAAATGCGGTCAATAACTTGCGATAAATATCGACAGTAGTGTGATGAGCCGCGTCTGACTTATATAAAAGTGTGACCAGTGACGCCCATTCAGATTGAATGATCAGTTCCTGGCTGGCGATTCTGGCCGACTGCGAATTGGCCGCAATCGTCAACAGACAACGCATATCTGCCTGGCTGCGCATTTCTGCGCTACTGGCCTGTTCCAGGATATCCACAAATTGCGTCAGCGTGGTGATGTCATTGGCCGTCATGCGTGTGGAGGCTAATTTCGCGGCATGACAGAAAATCGCACAGTGCCATTCACCCAGATCAGACAGATATTCGGTGCTGATCATATTGAACGGATGTTGTGTCGAAGCCTGTTTATCGATGCTGTTGGCGACAAAACTGCCACCGTTACGTCCGCGCACGGTGTAAACCAGACCGTTCGCGCGCAGGGTGTTCAACGCTTCGCGAATCGTGATGTGTGAGACGCCCATCATTCGGGCCAAATCCGCTTCATTCGGCAGTTGCTCATTGGCTTCAAGTAAACCTGAAACGATGGCGTTGGCCAATCGCTGCACGATTTGATCGGAGCGACTGGACTGCCCAATAGGGGAAAAAATCACTGCATGAGTAATCATAGTCCTCGTGATTTCTTATTTGTGTTGGGAGGCAGGATGCACATTCATAACATAAAACATCCATATTGGAAACAATGAGTTGCCTTATCTTATTGCGACGGAAAACTGTGATAAGCAACGCAATCAGCAGCTTAAACCCACAACCCTGCAACCCGCATCTTGCGGATCTGTGAACCCGCAAATATGCGAGTGCAATCAAATTAATGTGAAAGAAACGTTGCCTGATTTGTGATCATAATGATAAAACCTAATATGTTATATGATTAAAGGAGCCTGTCGCATGCGTAAGATAAAACACTTTATCAATGGAGCCTTCTGTGAGGGTTCTGGCAGTGAGACTTTCGAACTGGTCAGCCCGGTGAGCGGTGAAGTCTATGCATTGTCCTCCCTCGCGAATGAAGATGATGTCAACGCGGCCTATGCCGCCGCCAAAAGCGCGTTTCAAATCTGGAAACAGAGTACACCAGGTGAGCGCCAGCGCGCGTTGCTGCGCCTGGCGGATGCGATCGAGCAGCACTGTGAACGTATCGTTGATATTCAAAGCGAAGAGACCGGTCAGTTGAAGCACTTTATCCGTCAGGAAGAGATCGCCGCTTCCTGCGATGCCATTCGTTTCTTTGCCGGTGCCGCCCGCTGTCAGGAAGGTAAAGCCTCGGGTGAGTATATGGCGGGCTTTAACTCCACGATCCGCCGCGAGCCGCTGGGTATCGTTGGCCAGGTCACGCCATGGAACTACCCGTTTATGATGGCGGTATGGAAGATCGCGCCCGCGCTGGCGGCGGGAAACACCGTGGTGTTGAAACCCAGCGACACCACGCCACTCAGCACCTTGCTGCTGGCCGAGTTGGCTGCGCCATTCTTCCCGGCTGGTGCCATCAATGTGCTGTTGGGTAAAGCAGCGAGCGGATCGCTGGTGGTATCGCATACCGATGCTTCACTGGTGTCCATTACTGGCTCGGTGCGGGCGGGGTTACAGGTGGCGGCATCAGCGGCAGCCAATCTGACCAAAGCGCATCTGGAGTTAGGTGGCAAAGCCCCGGTGATTGTGTTTGCTGATGCGGACGTAGAGAAAGCGGTGAAAACCATCTGCGCCGCCGGCTTCTTTAATGCCGGTCAGGACTGCACGGCCGCCACGCGGATTCTGGTTGAAGAGACACTCTATCCCAGCTTCCTCGATAAATTAGTCAGTGAAGCGCGCAGTCTGCGTTTTGGTCAGCCTGAAGATACAGAGGCCTTCTATGGGGCACTCAATAGCCAAAATCAGCTGGAGCAAGTGAAAGGCTTTATTGCACGCCTGCCTGCGCATGCTCGCATTGAAACCGGCGGCAAAGCGGGGAGTGGGCCTGGCTTCTATTTTGAACCAACCATTATTTCCGGGCTACAGCAGAAAGACGAAGCTATCCAGCACGAGGTGTTTGGACCCGTGATGACAATTCAAACCTTCGCGTCTGAAAGTGAAGCGTTAGCGATGGCGAATGACGTGGAATATGGTCTGGCGGCCAGCGTCTGGACGCGTGATCACCGCCGTGCACAACTCTTTAGCCGCGATCTCGATTTCGGCACGGTCTGGATCAACCACCATATTCCACTGTGTGCAGAGATGCCGCATGGCGGATTTAAAAAGTCCGGTTATGGCAAAGACCTCTCTGCGTATTCCTTAGAAGAGTACACACGCATTAAACATGTCATGAGCGACTTATCTTAACGGTGGAGAATTAACATGAAAAAGATCGTAATGGTGGTGGCGCTGTTTGTTTCTTCCAGCTGCTTTGCCAGCCAGACACCGCTGGAAGTGGTGCAAGCGTATATGGGCGCATGGAATCAGCACAATGCCCACCAGGCCGGAACCTACCTGGCAAAAGATGTGACCTATTATGATGCGGCCGTCGGCACACCAGTAACAGGCAATAGCGAGGCGGAGAAAAATGTCATTAAAGCCTTTATTGACGGTGTGCCGGATTTGAAATGGCAGATGGTCGGTAAGCCAGTTTACAACCACGACATTGTGGCTTTTGAATGGGTCTTTTCCGGCGTCAACAGTGGTGAATGGGCGGGCAGTCCGGCCACTAACAAACCGATTAAATTCCACGGTGTTTCTTATATCAAAGTGAAAGAGGGGAAAATCACCTATCAGGGCGATTATTACGACTCGAAGAAACTCGACGAACAATTAAAGTAATTTTTAATAAATTTTATCCATGCCTGAATATTTAAGGCAGGCATCACATCGTTTTAAGAGAAGGTTTAAGCAATGAAAAACTCTGATTTTAATCAGCGTCGTCAGCGTGCTACGCCGCGCGGCGTAGGCGTGATGTGTGATTTCTATGCGCAGCAGGCGGACAATGCCACGATCACGGATGTAGAGGGCGCGGAATATATCGATTTCGCCGCCGGTATTGCCGTATTGAATACCGGACATCGCCACGCCAAAGTGGTTCAGGCGATTGAAAAACAGCTGGCACAGTTTACTCATACGGCCTATCAAATTGTCCCCTACGAGAGTTATGTCGGGCTGGCTGAAAAAATCAATGAGCTGACACCGATCGAAGGCGACACCAAAACGGCCTTTTTCACTACCGGTGCGGAAGCGGTCGAAAACGCGATTAAAATCGCCCGTTGTCACACCGGACGTCCTGGCGTTATCGCTTTTGGTGGCGGTTTCCATGGTCGAACCTATATGACGATGGCGCTAACCGGAAAGGTCAAACCGTATAAAATCGGTTTTGGTCCTTTTCCCGGCTCGGTGTTCCATGCCGTCTATCCTTCCGACGCACGCGGTATTAGCGTGCAGGACAGCATTCGCTCTCTGGAGTCGCTGTTCCAGTGTGATATCGATCCGCAGCAGGTTGCCGCCATTATCTTTGAACCGGTGCAGGGTGAGGGGGGATTCAATGTTGCGCCTGCCGGATTTGTCGAGGCACTGCGTGATATCTGCGATCGACACGGCATCGTTTTGATTGCGGATGAAGTGCAGAGCGGATTTGCCCGTACCGGCAAGCTGTTTGCCATGCAGCATTATCATCATCAAGCCGATCTGATGACCATGGCGAAAAGCCTGGCGGGTGGGATGCCGCTCTCTGCGGTGGCCGGTAAAGCCGCCATCATGGATAGCCCGTTGCCGGGTGGTCTGGGCGGGACCTATGCGGGCAATCCACTCTCCATCGCAGCCGCTCATGCGGTGATTGATGCCATTCATGAAGAAAAGCTGTGTGAGCGCGCGAATCAGCTGGGAACTCAATTGCGGGCGGTGCTTGAGAGTGCCGCAGAACGTTGCCCGGCACTGAGCGATGTGCGGGGTGTGGGGTCGATGACTGCCGCTGAATTCAGCGATCCTGCCACCGGTGCGCCTTCTGCGTCGGCAGCTCAGGCCGTGCAAAAGCAGGCGCTGGCGCAAGGCTTGCTGTTACTGACCTGCGGGCCGCATGGCAACGTCATTCGTTTCCTTTATCCGCTCACTATCCCTGATGCACAGTTTGATAAAGCGCTGATGATTGTGAAAGACGCATTACAGGCTGCGGTTTAAGCACAACGGTGTGAGGTCGGTGTCTAAAACGGCTCCCTCATGCACGAAAAAAAGCCCGCCATTGGCGGGCTTGATAGCAGCGGCTATCGAATAATCTCGTAGGTGACGCGCGTGTATGTACTGCAACCACGATTGTGGCAGTCCATTATTGCAGGAATATTTTGTTACTGAACATACTGTTTCCTGATGGCTGTGTGGTCGCGGGCCTTAAGCGCTAACTCATACGTACTGAATATTGAGCGCACCCTGTGCTGATGTCGTGATCTGCGCCTGAACCCGCCACGTTGAGTGTATGCGTTCGGGTGTGAGTACCACATTAGGCTTACCCGTCGAAACCACACGACCCTGATCGAGTACCACAAGATGTTGGCAATATTTTGCCGCCAGATTCAGGTCGTGAAGCGCAATCACCACCGTCACTGGCAGCGAAGAGATAAGACGCATCAATTCAAGCTGGAATTGAATGTCCAGGTGATTAACGGGCTCATCCAGCAGTAAAACATCCGGTTTTTGCGCCAGTGCGCGGGCGATTTGGCAACGCTGGCGCTCACCGCCGGATAATCGTTGCCAGCAGCGGTCGACCAAATTTTCCAGTTGCATTAACGCCACCGCCTCGTGAACGGCGCTGGCATCTTCTGCCGTCCAGAACTGGAATGCGCCACGATGAGGTGTGCGCCCGAGACGAATAATCTCAATCACCGTGAGTTCATCATCGGCCTCGGCATGTTGCGGGACAAAGGCCAGTTTACGCGCCAGTTGATTGCGCGAAAGTTGGTTCAGCCTCAGTGCGCCAAGGGTTATCTTCGCGCCCGAATCAGGCATTAGCCCAGCCAGTGCACGCAGCAGCGTAGATTTTCCTGAACCGTTCGGCCCAAGCAAACCTACGGTTGCAGACTGAGCCGCGTCGAAGGAGACCGCAGTGAGGATACGACGCGCCTGAAGTTGGACGCTGAGGTCACAGACCGATATCGTCATCGTTTAGTTACCCTTTCGTTGATAGAGAAGGAAGGCAAAAGCAGGGGCGCCCACCAATGCCGTCACCACGCCAATGGGTAAAACCTGATGTGCGATCAACGTTCTCGACATCAAGTCGGCAAGGATCATGAAATGGCAGCCCGACAGGAATGTCACGGGAAGGGTGATCAGGTGTCGCTGTCCAACCAGCATGCGGGTCACGTGCGGAATGACCAATCCGACAAACCCCACCGCCCCAATTGAGCTGACAATGACCGCCGTGATTAAGGCCGTGATCAACAGCAACACAATCCGTACTTTCACGACCTGCGTGCCCAGCGTTACGGAGACATCGACGCCAAATGAAAAGGTGTCCAGCGTGCGTGCATAGCACATGATCACCCCAAATCCGCTGACGATGACGATGGCGCAGAGAATGGCATCTGGCCAGCGTACGCCACTTAAACTGCCTAACAGCCAAAACATCACACCACGCGATTGCTCTGCATTGGCTGATGTGCTGACGATGTAAGACGTGAGCGCATTGAACAGCTGTGTTCCGGCAATACCGGCCAAAATGATGCGCCCGGTGTTTTCCCCCATCCCTCGTGAGAGCAAGATAATCAAGCCAAACGCCAGGCAAGCGCCGGCAAAGGCACCGCTGCCAACCGTCAACACGCCGCTGCCAATACCCAACAGCATCACCATTACGGCCCCGGTGGAAGCACCCGCAGAGATACCCAACAGATAGGGTTCCGCCAGCGGGTTTCTTAACAACGATTGCAACACCAGGCCGCAAAGGGCTAAGCCACCTCCGCTGCAGGCCGCCATGAAGGCCCGGCTCATGCGATATTGCCAGACAATACCGGCCTCAACGGCAGGGACATCATAATGCGTCATCCCCAATCCATTGGTGATCGCCTGAAAGGTAGCGATCAATGAGATGGGCATATCGCCAATGCTCGATGAGAAGATCATCATCACTGGCAGGCTGACCAGGCCCGCCAGGACAATAAAGCCGATGTTAAAGTGGGAAGTGCGTCTCATACTATTTGAAAGTGGCCATCTGCTGACCGATCAGCTCAACCGCATCGATATTGCGCAGGGACGGATTGAGTGACATAGCAGGCACGACCACGATGTGACCCTGCTTAACCGCGTTCATTTCTCGTGTAACGGGATCGCTTTTGAGAAAGGCTTGCTTTACCGCGACATCATCTGCTGGATACAGCCTTCTCTCCATGCTGGCAATGACGATGATATCGGGCTGAGATTGTGCGATATGTTCCCAACTCACGGCGGGCCATTCGTCGGAGGAATCAATAATGTTTTTCAGGCCGAGTGTCTGAGTGATCCAGCCCGGGGCACCCTGGCTGCCTGCGATCCACGGATCGCCTTTAAGGCGTGTGCTTGAGAACCAATACACCACCTTAAGTGGCTTGCGGGCGTGTAGTGCCGCCTGTTGTTGCGCCTGAACGACGCGTGCAGACAACGTCTTCTTTAATTCCTCACCACGTTGAGCCACGTCGAAGAGGTTGGCCAGCGCGGTGATTTCATCATAGATCACGTCAATGGAATAAGGCGTAGCGCGTGCACCGTCAGCGTTTGAGGAAGCCGTTACCGCTTTGCCCTGACAATCAGCAGGTGAAATCCAGGTTCTGATGCCAAGTTGTTCGAATTGTTCTCGGGTTGCTACTTCACCCTGAGGCCCAACATGCCAGCTATATTGCGCCAATACCAGGTCAGGTTTTTGCGCGACAACCGCTTCAAATCCCGGCGAGTTATCTGCAAGGCGCTTAAGACCACTGCCTGCCTGCGCTAAATCTGGCGGTAAAGGGCCGAACCAGACGGCGGTTCCAGCGATTTTGCTTCCCAGGCCAAGTGCCAGAAGGAGTTCGGTTTCATGTTGCCCAATGGTCACCACGCGTGCAGGCGGTTGTGAAAAGGTTTCCGTTTTACCGCAGTTTTCAATGCTGAGGGGATAGGTGGAAGCCAGTGCGGTGGAAGTGCTGAATACCATTATGAGTGCCAAAAGGCGGTTTGAAAAAGTGCGCATCGTTTACCGTGAGTGTTATGTTATAACGTAACATAATGACAATCCTAACGGCCTCATGTCAATCGATACTGCGACCAATGGCGATGCTTCGCGCTATTAAGGTGAAATCCGCATGCCGGATTTCACGCTGTTCTTAACCCGGACCATCACTCCCTGCCGCCAGCAGAGGTACAACCACATCGCTGATCGGGGTCGCAATGCCTTGAGCTTTGCCGCGTCGTTGTACTACGCCATTGCGGATGTCCCACTCAAGTGGGCGATCAGCCTGACGATCGGCCAGAATCGAGGTGCCCAAATCTGCCGGGGCACGATGAAAGCCAGCCATGATGTCCTGCGGCACGTTGTCGCTCAGGTTGGCCCCTTCAGCACGCGCCACCGCCAGACATTCCCGTAAATAGGCCAGACCCAGCGCGGTGATTTCTTCGCGCTGAAACATCCCTGCACGGCGATTGGCCAACACCATCAAACCCGCGACGGCGTTTTGCAACAGTTTGCGCCAGGCGATGGTGAGGAAATCTGCCTCCAATTCGACTGCACAGCGCGAGTCTTGCAGCGCTTGCACAATACGCTGTGCTGGCGCGACGTCGGGCACAGTCAGGCGCGGTTTCGCGCGTAACCACACCGATGCATCAGGCTCGCGCTGAGCCGGGAACCACACCACAGAAGGCAGTACCGTTGCGCCATTGACTAACGATGACAACTGTTCAACTTGCTCCACGCCATTTTGCAGCGCGCACACCACCGTATTCTCATCGCATAATACCGCCAGCCAGGGGGCAATTTCCGCCACCTGCGTGGTTTTGACCGCCACAAACACCAAATCAAAGGGCCTGGCGATCGCTTCAGGATTGCTCAGCACCGGGCCTGGCACCACAACCTCACCGTCCTCGTGGCGCAACAGCAATTGTGTATGTGCCGTACGTCCGCACAGTGTTGGCGTGCGATGCATTTCATGCAGCGCGGCAGCCACAGTAGTGCCGATGGCGCCGGGTCCGACAAGGGCGATGGTTGGAAACTCAGACATGCAGCAATTCTCCTGTTTAGCCAGTGCTGCCTCAGGGTCAGCGAAAACTCACTATTACAGCCTGGCATTGTGACCGAATGATGAGCGAACTATCGGCCAGATAAAAAATGACGCTGTGGAATAACCGATTTATGTTTGGCTGCCAGGGACAACTTACAGCAGGGCGATCTGCCTCTGTTGCAGCATGTGCTGCATCTCCGCGTCAGGTTCACCGTCAACAATCAGTGTACTCGCCAGTGACAGATCGCCAATGGCGAACGCCGATGCTGAGTTGAGTTTCTCTTTAGAGACCATCACCACCGTTTCCGCCGCACGCGCTGCCAGGGCACGCTTTACACCCGCTTCTTCATAGTTACCGGTGGTTAACCCTGCTGTTTTGTGCACACCGGTGACACCCATAAAAAACAGGTCTGCATTGATGCGCGCAATGGCTTCGATCACCGCAGATCCCACGGCGACCACCGAGTGACGGTACAATTGGCCGCCAATCAGAATCACCTCAACCAAAGGAAAATCAACCAGTGCGACGGCAATACTCGGACTGTGGGTCACCACGGTAAAGGCCAGTTCTTTGGGCAGCAGTTGCACCATTTCTGCTGTGGTCGTACCGCCATCGATGATCACCACCTGACCCGGTTGAATCAGTTGCACCGCTTTTTGCGCGATCAGGCGCTTAGAGCTGATTTGCACGTTTTTGCGTGTTTCAAAAGGGGCAATAGCAGCAGAAACCGGCAGTGCACCCCCGTGCACGCGTTGCAGTAATCCCTCGCTGGCTAACTCCCTTAAATCGCGGCGAATCGAATCCTCAGAGACGTTAAAGCGCTGGCTTAGCTCGCTGGACATCACTTGCTGTTCATCGGCAAGAATCGTCAATATCTGCTGTTTACGTTGACTGGAAAGCATAATTTTCTCTTTCGTGTTTTTGCTTGTATGTGCACGATTATGCATGATAACGTCTGTTTTGTCAGCCATCGGGAGACCAAACATGCAGCATAAAGTGCGCAATATTCGTGAGCAGTTGTTATCCGACAACTGGTACACCTTAAAAAAATACACCTTCGATTTACAGCGTGCCGACGGCAGTTGGCAACAGCAAAGCCGTGAAGCCTACGATCGTGGCAATGGCGCGGTGATCCTACTTTATAACCGCCATAAACAGACAGTCGTCCTGACACGGCAGTTTCGCTTTCCCATCTTTATCCATGGGCATGATGGCTTTTTGATCGAGGCCGCAGCCGGCTTGCTGGATAACGCCTCGCCGGAAACGCGCATCATTGCCGAAGCAGAAGAAGAAACAGGTTACACTGTCACAAATATTGAGAAGGTGATGGAGGCCTATATGAGCCCGGGTTCGGTTACGGAGAAGTTGTTTTTCTTTATCGCGGAATATCACGATGGCGACCGAAAGCATGCTGGCGGCGGCCTTGAGGAAGAGGGGGAAGATATCGAAGTGCTGGAGTGGCCTTTCGTACGCGCCATGGAGGCGATCCGCAACGGTGAAATCGAAGATGCCAAAACCATCATGTTGCTGCAACACCTGGCATTAAACATTCAATTTGAGGAGAAAGTGCAATGATGATTCTGATCGCAGGTCCGGTGCGCAGTGGCACTCACGGTGACCAGCAACTGATTGAGCAAAACATGCAGAAACTCGATCGCATGGCATTGCAGGTTTATCAAAAAGGCCATACCCCGGTAATAGGTGAATGGCTGGCGTTACCGCTCGCCACTGCGGCGGGTTCACAGCAGATCGGGGATGAAATCAGTGAGGCCTTCCTTTATCCCGTTGCGCATCGCCTTATTCAGAGCTGTGATGCCATTTTACGCATGCCTGGCGCTTCAACGGGAGCAGACCAGGATGTGCAAGTCGGCAAGGCTTTGGGGCTGAGTATCTTCAGCAATATTAACGAGATTCCAGCGGTACAGGCATAAGCAGGAAACTTATCGACTGACACTGCTGTCTGTAACTCATCGGTGTACCTACTTTGGGTGATGAGCGATGACCTCGGTTCTGTTGATAGAAGATGACCTCAGGCTGGCGGAAATGATTCTGCCGTATCTGGCGCAGTATGAATTCAAAGTTGAACACAGTGCCAGCTCTCAGGACGCGCAGTTAAAAATGAAACAGCACCCTTTTGATGTGGTGCTGTTAGACCTGATGCTGGGTGATGCTGACGGTCTGGCGCTTTGCCGCGACATTCGCGGCCAGTATCTGCATGAACCCGCCATCATCATGGTGACAGGGCGAGGCGATCCCGCAGACAGAATTATCGGCCTGGAAGTCGGTGCAGATGATTACTTACCAAAACCTTTTGAGCCCCGTGAATTACTGGCGCGCATGCGTGCAGTGCTGCGACGTATCAAGCCGGGCAGCGGAGTGCGTGAAACAGGGTTGATTCGTTCTGGCTCGCTGGAGATTGATACTGCAGCACGCACGGTGATGTTAAATCAGAATAGCTGCTCGCTAACCTCATTGCAGTTCGATCTGCTGGTTTCGTTAGCGCGGAATGCTGGCAGGGTTTTGAATCGGGAACAGATTTGGCAATCTGTCCGCGGCGAAAGCTATGAGAGTTTTGACCGTGCGATTGACGTGCACATTGGCCGCATCCGGCAAATGATTGAAGACGATCCCCGTGCGCCAAAACGAATTATCACCGTACGCGGTGTCGGCTACGTATTTTCGGCGTTGCCTGGTGCATGAAGCGTCTCAGTGATTTACCTATCCATTTGCAGATCTTTTCTGCCTTCAGCTGTGCGCTGTTACTGGTGGTGGCATGCACCATTGCACTCTGGTTGTGGAGTGATGATAACAACCGTCATCTTGATGCCTTCGCGACCTTTTCCGAGTTAGTTGAGAAAAATTTACCCCCTGCAACCGCTTCTCCTGCGGCGCAATCTGCCGCCATTGACCAGTGGATTGCCCGCGCGCATACCCGCTTTGCACTGTTCGCCGCCGATGGCACACCATTGAGCCGCCCGCTGACGCCTCCTCTGGCGTTTCCCAAACGTGTCGACCATGGCGGATTGTTTGACGACTGGTACGGCATGCGATTTGTCTGGCAACTTAAAGATAAACGCGTGTTGGTCATTCAATTCAGTAGCGACCGGCAGAAACGGCCGTGGGTGTTTATCCTGATGTTGATGATGCTCGCGGCCAGCGTTGCACTGATCTCTTTCCCCGTAATCCGGCGTTTAACGGCGCGGCTGGAATCACTTCAGCGCAGTGTTGAATTGTTGGGAAAAGGGGATCTTCGGACACGCATGCCTGTCGCAGGACGAGACGAAGTCGCGCAGTTAGCGGAGAGCTTTAACCGTTCAGCCACCCAGATCGAACAACTGGTGCAATCGCAGAAAACCATGTTGGCTAATGCTTCGCACGAACTCCGCTCGCCTTTGATGCGAATTCAGATGGCAGCAGCGCTGTTAGAGCAAGGTGAATCTGCTCCAGGACGTGAATTACAACGCAGCGTGGCGGAATTGGATGCACTGGTAGAAGAAATTATGACGTTAAGTCGCCTGGAGTTATCGCCCAATGTGATCAACGGTGAGCTTAAACGTGTCGATGTGACCGCCATTGCTGCTGAAGAGTGCGCGCGTGTTCAGGTTGAATTGACCGCCGTACATATCGTTGCCGAAGTCGATGCGCGATTGCTGCGCCGTCTCCTGCGCAATTTGATCGAAAACGCGCTGCATTATGCCGGACGTGATATTCGGGTCGAACTCAATGACGACGGCGAGGGTCACTTTATCCTACAAGTGAAAGACCGTGGGCCAGGTATTCCTGAAGCAGATCATGCGCAGGTGTTTGAGCCGTTCTTCCGGCTAAGCCGAAGGGGCAACGGCTCCGGGCTGGGCCTCGCCTTAGTCCGCTCCATCGCCGTATACCATGCGGGCAGTATTACGCTGAGGAATCGAGCCGGGGGCGGAGCCTGCTTTAAAGTGCGAATTCCGCTCGCTGTTACATAACTTTACCGGGGATAAAAACAGGATTTACAAAGGAGTGTTGCAATCAACGGGCTTAACTTACGCCCTCTTGCAACCAAAGGATGAATTTGATGCGCTTCACTCTGGCTCAACCTGTGACGCTGTTTTGCCTGCTCTCTTTAACGTCGATGTCCGCTGTAGCCGCAGACGATAGCCCTGAGTTTTCTGGCTACATTGGAGGCGGTGTTGGCGAGAAACCAAATTACTCGGGTGCCAAAGACAATAAAACCGAGTTCATCCCCGCGTTCAAACTGGCTTACGGCCCGCTCTTTGTCGGCGGGGTCGATGATCTGGTTGCCCTCGGCTGGGATGTCGTGAAAACCGAACACTGGACATTTGCGCTAGGCGCAGGGACAGACATTTCACCCCGTAAGGAATCCGATGATGACCATCTGCGCGGGCTGGGTGATATTGATGTTACGCCGCGTGCCTTCACTTCAGCCACTTACGAAAATTCCTGGTTCAAAGGCAGCATCATTGCCACTCAGGATATTGGCGGCAACCAACAGGGTTTTAAACTTGCCTCGTATGCCCATCTGCAGTGGCATCCCGTGGATAGTCTGCGGCTCTACACTGGCCCGACGTTGAGTTGGGCGGACAGTGATTATTTACAAACTCAATACGGTGTCACGGCAGCGCAGTCCGAGCGCAGCGGTCTGTCACGTTACACTGCGGATGCCGGAATTGAGAAGATTGGCTGGGATGTCGGCATGGATTATGTCGTGACGCCCTCCTGGCTGTTAGGCGCGCGCGTCACTGCACAACGACTGCAGGACGACGCAGCCGATAGTCCGGTCACTCAGCAAGCCAGCCAGTTAACCGGTGTTCTATTTCTGGCATGGCGGTTTTGACCCGACACGCACGTCATGAATTGCATCAACCCATTGAATAAATGGCTATATTGCTGAACCGATAACAATATTAAGTCGAGAGTGATAGGGTCAAAAGAGCCTACTATTTTAGCGATCTGCGGGAGATGGATACGCAAGAGGTGCAGTATGAAGTGCGGGATTGATGAGCAGGCGCATGAACGCCTGCACTGCGTTACTTAAATTCATCTATTTTTAATTGTGCGAAAGCCTGATCGACATCGTTATAGGTTTGTGAGGTGGTATAGCTGCCAGACAGCTGCCAATAAAAAACCGGCGCGCCAGGCTCTTCGCTACTCTCCGCCACACGATAGCGAGAGAATTTTATTTTCGCGGCTTCAGTTAGATTTTCATTGTCCTGATTTGATGAGAACTTCATTGCGCGAATCAGGTAATAAACGCCCTGAATCTGATGCAATTCAAAGCCAATGATTTTGTCAGACGAACCTGCCAGGCGGAAATCTGACCAGGTAAATCCGTCATCATCCGGGACCGGTAAAATATACGCGTTGCCGTTTTTATTGATGAACGCAGATAGGGTCTGGCTGGGATGTGAGGTGTTATTGTCAAAGGTGGCTGAGATCAGTAAATCCGGGACACCATCCTGATTAAGATCGATACTATTCGCCCCTGCCAGCAGCTCGACTCGCGTAGCAGCCTGAGCGCCGAAAACGGTGCAAAATGACAGAATGAGAAACACATAATTTTTTAACTTCACTGCACGATTTCCTTACCGGTTAAGACAATATTAGGGATTAACACCTCAATATTGAAAGACAGCATGGCATTGCTGCCTGATAGCCATCATGGCGTATTCGATTTTTTTGCTCTGCACGAGCGCTGAATTATGTGTGTTTTTGCCGGGATGTGAAAGGGTGAGAGGAGTCATTAAATTCAGAGCGATGCACTGATGAAGTGCGTCATCCATTACGCACTTCGCTGCAGGAAAACGGGCCTAACCTTGACGTCTTTCCTTAAGTTTCAACTCATACCTGCGCCATGCCGCCATCCACGAACAGTTCGGTGGCATTAACAAAGCTGGAGGCATCGGATGCAAGAAACGCCACCACCTGACCAATTTCACCGGGTTCACCCAATCGACCCAATGGCACCTGGGCGGCTAACGCATCGAACAATCCCTGACGCTGATCTTCGGGCACTAAATCGCCCAAACCCGGCGTGCGCACTGGGCCAGGGCTCACCACGTTGACACGAATTCCGCGATCTTTCACATCCAGCGCCCATGAACGGGCAAAGTTGCGCACGGCGGCTTTACTGGCGCTGTAAACACTGAATCCTGCTGTGCCCTGAATCGACGTGGTAGACGCGGTTAAAATGACCGAGGCTTTGTCGCTTAACAACGGCAGCGCCTTTTGCACGGTAAACAGCACACCACGCACGTTGGTGCCAAAGATACGGTCGAAGTGCTCTTCAGTAATCGCACCCAGTGGCAACATATCGCCGCCGCCAGCATTGGCGAACAGAATATCGAGCCGGCCCGCCTGGCGCGCAATCTGGGCATATACAGCATCCAGATCGCTCAACACGGAAGCATCAGCGCGAATGCCGGTTGCCTGTGCACCGATTAGCGTGACGGCGGCATCCAGTTCTGGCTGGCGACGACCGGTGATAAACACGCGAGCGCCCTGTGCTGCCAGCGCCTGGGCAGAGGCTAAACCAATCCCGCTGGTGCCGCCGGTGACTAAGGCAATTTTACCGTTTAATGATGTGTTCATGAGTGTTCTCCCAAATGGATTTAAGTGTGTGATGACTGCGTTGCAGTGCATGGGAGGCAATGTAACCCTGCGTGATTTGGCGATAAATGGTGTAAAATCGAAATCACTATTCCTGTGTGTGGATAATCATCATGGATCAGCTGTTGGCGATAAAGGCGTTTGCACGCGTGGTGGAAGCGGGGAACTTCACCCGTGCGGCCGATTCACTGGATATGCCCAATGCGACGTTGAGCAAACTGGTACAGGAGTTAGAAGGGCATCTGGGCGTGCGCCTGTTACAGCGCACCACGCGACGCGTCACCGTTACGCCTGAAGGACGAGATTATTACGACAAAGCGCTGCGTATCGTGCGTGACTTAGAAGATATCGACGGAGCTTTTAATGTGGTAAACGGAACGCCGCGCGGGTATCTGCGCGTTGATATTGGGGGCTCAACGGCGCGTGAGGTACTCATCCCACTGCTACCGGATTTCGTTGCGCGATTTCCTGAGATTCGCCTCGATCTTGGCGTATCGGACCGGGCTGTGGATCTGATTAGCGACAATGTCGATTGCGTCATTCGTGGCGGCCCACTGGGTGATTCATCGCTGGTGGCGCGTCATCTTGGTGATGCTGAGATGATCACCTGCGCGGCACCCGCTTATCTCAAAACTTACGGCGTGCCAGCTTATCCGCAAGAGCTTAAAAATGGGCATCGCTGGATTAGCTATTTATCTCCGCAGAGCGGACGCGCCTTCCCGCTGCGCTTTCTGCAGGGTAATGAGAAACAGGAAATGAAAATCGAGCATCGCATTGGGATTAATGAGAGCAATGCTCATCTGGCGGCGGCGGTGGCAGGATTAGGTATCATCCAAACATTCCGATACGCCGCAGCCACAGATTTAGCGTCAGGTGCACTGGTGGAAATACTGAAGGATTGGCGGCCCGCCAACTATCCGTTTCACGTGGTGTATCCGCAAAACCGCCATCTGACCCAGCGTTTACGGGTGTTTATCGAATGGTTGCGGGAAGTCTTTCCTGCACGACTCAATGGATGACAAGCCTGAGGCGATCTGTTAACTTTTTGTTTCTGAACTCCCTATTTTGACTACAGGCCTGCGTAAATGACACTTTCAGCCGCACTTTCCCCGTCATACGAACATGGCCTGTATGCGATCTGCTGTCCTCCACCGCCTCCTGCACGCGTTGTGGTTCGCTAAGAACCGACATTCTTCACGCTTAAATTTACAACGTTTGTTTTAGGAGCATTTTCATGCGTTCTTCGTCTTTGACGTCGCAAGCGGCGACGTCGGGCTTCGTGCTGCTGTGGGGCAGTGCGGCCATCTTCTCACGCCTTGGTTTGGACAATGCCTCACCCATCGCGCTATTGATTGTGCGCTTCAGTGTGGCGCTGGCTGCATTATTGCTGGTGGGTCTATTTCGACGTCGCTGGTTACCCGATGCAGGCAGCCGAAAAACGGTGATGTTCACCGGACTCATGTTGATTGGTGCCTATTCGGTGTGTTACTTCCAGGCGATGGCCGAGGGTGTGACGCCCGGTTTGATTGCCACCATTATGGGCATACAACCGATCCTGACCCTCTGTATTGTGGAACGGCGCATGCAGGGCATGCGATTACTGGGACTCATGATCGCCTTAGCGGGATTGGTTCTACTGGTATGGCGCAGTCTGGCAGCATCACAATTGCCGTTGAGTGGCATTGTCTTCGCTTTGGGTGCACTGCTGTGTATGACATTTGGTGCCATCATGCAGAAAAAAGTGTCGCAGCATCCCGCACAGGTACTGCCGTTACAATACGCGGTGAGCCTTGCGCTGTGCGCGTTGTTACTGCCGATCAAAACTTTCCATATCGACTTTACGTTGCACTTCTGGATCTCCGTGCTGTTTCTCGGCGTGATGATCTCAGTGGTGGCGCAGCTGCTGCTGTACCGGCTGCTGAGTGCGGGAAGCATCGTTAACGTGACCAGTCTGTTTTATTTGGTCCCGATCATTACGGCGGTGCTGGATTACCTGCTGTTAGGTAATGCGTTGCCGTGGTCGGGGATGGTGGGAATGTTGGCTATTCTGCTCGGCATCATGCTGGTATTCCGCGCGCCGCGCCTGAAAACGTCGGGCTAAGATCGAATAGGGCGCATCAATCTTGATGCGCCCTTCATCGGGGTTAAACCGTGCCGGTACCGCCATCAGAACACCAAACCTGTCCCGACGTGAAGCTATTTGTCGTTTCCGCAAACGTCACGTAGAGCGGCGCAATTTCAGCGGGCTGACCGGGGCGACCCAGTGGCGCAGAAGCGCCAAATTTCTCCACTTTTTCCTGCGGTTGGCCGCCACACACCTGTAGCGCAGTCCAGTACGGGCCAGGAGCCACGGCGTTTACGCGGATTTGATCTTTACCTAACTGTTTCGCTAAGGCTTTAGTAAAGGCCACAATCGACGCTTTGGTCTGGGCATAATCCAGCAGGATTGCGCTAGGATCATACGCCTGCACTGACGACGTATTGATAATCGATGACCCGGCCGGTAAATACGCCAGCGCCGCCTTGGTTATCCAAAACATGGCATAAACGTTAGTCTTAAACGTCGCATCAAAATCTTCCGTTGAAAGGGTGCGAATCGATTCATTGAACTGCTGGCGACCGGCGTTGTTGACCAAAATATCCAGACCGTCCAGTTTCGTCGCCGCTTCCTTCACCAGTTGCTGGCAAAAGGATTCGGAACGAATATCTCCCGGAATGGCAATCGCCTTGCGACCTTCCGCTTCAATCAGTTTGATCACCTCCGCCGCGTCCTGTTCTTCGTCGGGCAGATAATTTATCGCCACGTCGGCACCTTCACGCGCATAAGCAATGGCCACCGCACGGCCAATCCCAGAATCGCCGCCGGTGATCAGCGCTTTACGACCGGTTAAACGACCGGTGCCACGATAGCTGGTTTCACCATGATCCGGACGCGGTTCCATTTTGGTGGCCAGTCCAGGAAAATCCTGCAATTGTTTTTTAAAGGGAGGTGTTGGGTATTGATGCGTGAGCAGCGTTTTATTAGTCAATGAACTCATCGTAATCTCCTTGTTCTTCGCTATTGATAAATTAAGCCTGGCATAAATGTGATATATGTCACGTCAAAAAATGACCAATTGAAATTTCGTAGATTAAGCGAAGCGTTATTATTGCAGTGGCGATATGAGTAAAAGGAGTATTTGTAATGGGGAGCGAAGACCAGAATAAGCGCAAGACGTCAGTCATATATCGCCATTGCACTTATTCTTTTGCCAGTGGAACATCCGGGCATCCTTGTCGGTGGGGCGACTAGCTCGCCCGATGCGGTTTAAGATCCTTTGTTACTGCTTTTCCCGCCTTTTTTACCAGCTTCGGAAGCTTTCTCGGGGTTGTCTTTAAAACTCCCGCCGCTACTGCTTTGTCCACCTTTTTTACCTGCGTCAGATGCTTTTTGTTTGTCATCTGCGAAGTTTCCTGAACCGCCTCTATGCTCGGCCATAAAATGCCCTCATTCATGCATTGCGATTACATAACCGTGGGTGACTTCACACGTTATGTCCAGACTGCAAAATTAAGGTTAGTGCCACTGTGGATATTAACAAGCGCGGCGGCAGCGTATTTTAATTTTAAATCGACGGGTGCGATTTTTAATTTCTTAAGCGGATGAATTGCGAGGTTTAATATTATATCTAAGAAAATCGAAGCGTAATTAGCGCTTCGATTATCAGTAAGAGCGATTATTGCGCAGGCATCCGGGCGAAATAGGTTCCGCTGTAAGGAATAGGCAGGAAATCATGGAAGATTTGCTTCAAGGTTTGCTCGGGTTCGATATCTGCGAACAGCTGCGGATAAAGCGTTTTTGCCATAAATTCCGTTGCCGCGATGTGCCAGGGGCTGAGGTAAAAATTCATCCAGATGACCGCGGAGTGGCCGTTACGCAGTGCAGCTAACTCGCGCAAACCGTTTTGCTGCGCAGTCAGTCGGGCAAAGCTATTTTGCACCGCAGGCAGCGACACTTCGGGCCCGAGCTTGAGCAATCCCTGCGCCTCGTTATCGCCAAATCCAGTGGCAAAGTAGTCATCCGGCTGTGCCGCGATCACCATTTCTTCACTTAAGCGACCAAACACCCCGTGCTGCGTTTTAGCCGCGATATTGTCACCGCCCGCGGCGTTTAACAGTTCGCCAAGGCTGCCGTTGACTGCGGTGACACAACATTCATTCCGGCGGCCGAGGTGCAACTGCAACAATACCGAAGGTTTCGCGCCGTGATAACTGGCCAGCCGATCACGAATCACCTGCATATGTGCGTCATAAAAACGGTTAAAGGCCTGCGCGCGAGCTTGCTGATTCAGCACCTCGCCAAAAATCTCAACGCTGCGACGGGTATTCTTCAGAAGATGCACGCGCAGATCGATTTTCACCACCGGAATATGGGCGGCTTTCAGCATACTCACCAGGCGCAGATCGGCATCATCGTAGCGCGCCAGGCTCGGCAGGATCACCACATCCGGTTTGAGCGCCAGGATCTGCTCAGGATTGATGGCATTCGGGCCGCCTGAACCGAGGGAAGGGATGTTTAACATTTGCGGAAACTGGCGCGCAAAACTGTTCCACGTCTGGCTATCGTACTTTTTCAAATCCTGAGGCCAGGCAACGATATGCTGAAAAGGATTGCCCGGCTCCAGCAGCGCCAGCGTATAAAGCATGCGGCTTTCACCCAAGACAATGCGCTGCGGATGGTCAGGAATATCTACCTGGTTTCCGTCAATATCCGTGACGGTTTTTGCCAGCGCGGCGCTGCTGAGTACCAGTAAGAAGCAGGCCAAAACAATCAGCATTGGCCGCCAAAGGGAAGGGGCGCGCCGGGCGCCCGCTTTAACAACAGAATCAGAACTCAACGCTGGCCTCGACCATCAGGTTACGGGTTTCCCCTTCACGCACGCGCAGATTGCCGCCGCTGGAGGTGTAATAGTGTTTGTTGAAGAGGTTGTTCAGATTCAGCTTAAGCTGTGTCTTTTCACCAAACAGCCGATTGTTCCAGGCGATAAAGCTATCCGCCACCACGTAATCCGGCATCGTGAAGCTGTTTTCAGGATCGCCGGCTCGCGAGCCGACATAGCGCGCACCGCCACCGACGCGGAAATCACCGGGAATGCCGTTGATACTGAGACTGTGGCTGAGATAGAGTGCGCCCGAATGACGCGGTGCATTTTGCAGTCGATTGCCATTGTTAGCAGAATTTACGCCATCATCGACGATTTCAGCCTTATCGTAACTGTAGTTAGCGCTGAGATCCCAGCCCGGCAGCACTTCGCCGTTCAGCTCAAACTCTGCGCCGCTGGAACGCGCTTTATCAATCGCACGCGTTGTACCGTTAATGTTGAGTGACATGTCACGCTCATCTATGCGGTAAAGCGCGACGCTGGCAAACAGCCTGGGCGATATCTGCCATTTACTGCCGACCTCCCAGGTCGTGCCCTGTTCCGGTTTACCGACATTGCCGTCATCGTCCACATCGGTGGAGGGGGTAAAGGATTTGCTGACGCTGGTGTAAAGCGAGACATCTGGGGTGATTTTATAAATCAGGCCCGCCTGTGGCAGGAATTTATTGCCTTCGCTGTTCAGTGTTTCCACCACCGGATCAAAGCCTTTAGACGCGCGCTGCTCGTAATGCTGATAGCGACCGCCAAGCACGGCAATCCACTGTTCCGTCAGTGAAATACTGTCTTTAGCGTAAACCGAACGGCTATGAATGCGGTTCAGGTTATTGGCGTTGGCGGTGTTTTCCGTGGTGCTATTGGTGATCGGCGACAGGATGTCGTATTGCGGATCGGTAAAGTTAAACCCGGTATTCGATTTTCCCTGATACTGATGCGCACGGTAAGTCTGGTTCATTTCGTAGTCAGTCCCGATCACCACATCGTGCGTCATACCCAACAGCTGTTGCGAACCGAGCAGATCCCATGAAACGTATTTTGTTTTGTGGTTAAAGCCGCGGTTAGCATCTGCCCGACGCGTGACGACACCGGTGGTGGGATTGATGGCGGTGACGCGCACTTCGTTGTTGTCGTATTGGCGCTGATTCCAGCCAAAAGTGACGCGCGTGCTCCAGTCATCATTGAACTGCCAGTCATAATGCGCATTGAGGGTTTTGTTGTGGCCCCAGGCGCGGTTGGCCTTGTCGTCGAGACGATCCTTGTAGCCAATATCCAGCGGCTTACCATTGATAAAGGCGGTGCCGCGATCGTACGGAATATCGTATTGATAGTCTTCGTAGCTCACAAGGAAGCTGGCCTTTTCACCGTACCACTGTAACGAAGGCGCAATCAGCGTATGCTTTTCGCTGCCAAAATTGCGCCAGTAATCCTGATTCTGCTTTTCGGCAATCAGGCGAAAGGCAAAGCCGTTGCCCAGCGGGCCGGTGACATCGACGGTTCCGGCGCCGCCACCTTCGCTGGAGGCACGGCCACTGACTTTGGTGTGCCAGTCATATTGCGGTTTTTTGCTGATCACGTTAATTACCCCGCCCGGATTCTGGATACCGTAAAGCAGGGAAGCCGAGCCTTTCAGCACTTCGACACGTTCGGTGGTGGCATCAAAATTTAATCCCTGGCTGCTGCGAATGCCGTCACGATAGATCGAACCATCGGAGTTGCTGCCAAATCCACGACGCACAAAACCATCTTCGGTGCCTGCCAGGGTATTGCCCTCCGTGATTCCACTGACAAAGCGCATCGCATCAGCGAGACTGGCAGCCTGATAGTCTTCAAGCTGTTGCTGAGTCACCACGCTCACCGATTGCGCTTCATTCAGACGCGGCGTGGCGGTTTTGCTGGCAACGGAGCTGCTGGTGGCGTTGTAGCCTTGTGGGCTACTTTCCTGCGCCGAAACCGTGAGGGTATTGTTGCTTTCCGCTGCCAGACTGCCTGCTGCAGTGAAAACGCTGACACCGTATATTGCGGCGATAATGGCCGGATGACATGTGGTTTTAAAAGCGAAATTTTTGTTGTTATTCATTTAAATAAACCTGGTGTTGGTGCGGAATTAATCTCGTCCATGAAACGAAGCTAGGATTAAATTTTTCCAGCAGAGAAAAGTGCATGAAATAAGCATTCTCTGTGGATCATGCGACCTAAACTGAGATGGCGTGATGTTATTGAGAATCATTCAAACATGAAAGAATGTAGTAGTAAATGGAAATAATGACGTGGATACTACAGCATGATTGCAGCTCATGATCGTCATTTTTGCCTGAAGCTTAGATGTAATAAATTCATTAAAAACAATAATATGAACTGACATATTTCTTTGGTGTTACGACCTGGCCTAAAGGCGCGTTAACTATCAGAGGGCTGGATTAAACAGGAAATTTCACTACAATGCAGTGCCTAAATGGGGGACGGAATCACGCCCTGATGACAAACAGGTAAAAAGATGGCCGTAAATAAAATTAAAAATCGGGTTGATGTATTAGGTGAACGCTATCGCGCACGCGCCCCGTCATTATCGTCCAGCCTTCAATCTGTCGCGCGATATATCCACGATAATCGTGAGGCAATATTAGATGCCACCGCAATGGAAATAGCGGATGCGACTCACACCTCAGATGCCACCGTGGTGCGTGCCGTTCAGGCATTGGGATTTGCCGGTTTGCGTGATTTGAAAACCACGCTGAAAGCCTGGTTTGGCCCGGCGATGAATTCAGAAGAGAAGATGAGCGCCACCGTCAGCGAACTGTCGTGTGACATCAATTCGGGCATCGATTTCGTGTTGGGCGGCCATAAACGCGCCTGCGATGTCCTCTCGGAACCCCAAAACCGGCAAGCGGTCGCGCAGGCTGTCGCGATGCTGATCGACGCGCGACAGGTTGCGCTGTTTGGCATTAATGCTTCAGGAATTCTGGCGGATTATAGTGCTCGCCTGTTCACGCGTATTGGCATTCCTGCCGTCACGCTCAATCGTTCGGGCATTGCCCTCGCCGAACAGTTGATCACCTTACAGCGTGGTGATGTGCTGATCATGATGGCGCAGAAATCTGCTCATAAAGAAGGGCTGACCACCCTGAAAGAGGCGAAGCGACTGGGGATGCCGGTGATTTTGCTGACCAATGCCTTAGATTCTGCCTTTGCCAAAGAAGCGGATGTGATTATCAATGTGCCGCGCGGTGGGGAGAATGGTCGTATGCCATTGCATGGCACCGTGCTGGTGTGTCTTGAGATGTTGATTTTGTCGGTGGCTTCAGCGACGTCATCGCGCACGGTAAAAACCATGAAACGCATTCAGGATCTCAATCGTTCACTGAAGCCCACCGGCAAAAAATAGCGTTATTAATTGTCTGAGGTACTCGGCGTGGCGGCTTTGACCATTCCGCTGCGCGTGACAAGCCACACTGCCAGCACAATCAGCAATGCACCGCCGACAAAGCCCTGATTGATCTGTTCGTCCAGCACTAACCAGCCCCACAGGATACCAAAAGGCGGAATCAGGAAGGTGACGGTAAGGGTGCGCAGGGGGCCAATATCGGCCAGTAAGCGGAAGTAGATGATGTAAGCCAGCGCGGTGCAAATAAAGCCGACGGCCAGGATGCAGGCCCAGACTTCAGGAATGTGCCAGTTCGCCGCAGGCGTTTGCGGCGCGCTGAAGGCAAAGAAAGGCAGCAGGAACAGAGAGGCGCCCAGCTGGCTGCCGAACGCGACTTTGGTGGCATCAAGCCCGCCGCGCGATCCAATCCAGCGCTTAGCGAGAAAGCCGGCAAAACCGTAACAGGTGGTGGCGACCAGACAAGCTGCGATGCCGAGCACCAGCGCGTGTGAGAGCACCCCTTCGCCAGTGGTACTGATCAACAAAATGCCGACAAAACCGGCCACCATGCCCAGCACTTTACTCACGGTCAGTTGTTCATTGAAGAATGCGGCGCCTATCACGACGCCCATCAACGGCGCGGTGGCGTTGAGTATCGCGGAATAACCTGCGGGCAGCACGCGAGCGGCGAGGCAATACATCAGGAAAGGTAATCCAGAGTTAATCACCCCGAGCAACATTGCCCAGCCTAATTTGCCTTCAAAGCGGCGCGGAATGCGTAGCACCGCCATCACGATGATTAAACCTAATGCGCCACATAACACGCGCAAAAAAGCCGTATTCACCGCACCCAGCGCGGGAACGGCAATACGCATAAAAAGAAAACTGGCTCCCCAGATAGCCGCCAGCAGTAAAAGTCGCAACGAGTCCGATGTTCGCATGGTTCAGATTTAATCATTAGAAAGATGGGCTGACATCATAGCAAAAATTCTTAACACTCAAAGCGATGTCGCGGTGCTATGTTACTTCGCTGCATTACAAAAAAACGGCGAGGGAATGAATGCATTGGGAGTCTGAAAGGCTGCTGTATCGACCGGTTGAGCGCACGGATTTGCAGGCGCTTTTTCGCATCTATGGCGATGCGCGAACACATCAATTTAACCCGCGCGGGCCTTATCCAAACCTTGATCATGCGCGAGAAGTGTTATTACGCAGAATCAAAGATCGCGCCATTCATGGATTCGATGATTGGGCCATTATGGAGAAAAGCGATCCTCAGCATGTGATAGGTTTCGGTGGCGTATTTGTCAGCGAATTCAACGGGCGCAGAACTAACAACCTGGGTTACCGTTTTGAGCCGGATGCCTGGGGAAAAGGCTATGCGACAGAACTCGCGCATCGTGCCATCCGCCACGGTTTTGAAGACCTAAAGCTGAGAGAAATCGTCGGCGTGGTGCGCGAGAATCACACTGCATCGCGCCGCGTACTGGAAAAGGTCGGGATGACTTTCCTCGAAAGGGTGTTTAATCCGCAGGATCCACCCGCCAGTTTAATGTTCAACATCACGCGCCAACAATGGAGAGAACGAAATCGAACAGGTGATGAGGAAACTCACTTAAGCTGAATGCGCACAGAGGAAATCGCTGTGGCTGGGTTATCTCCGCGCCATTTAGGAATCAATCATTTCCTAAATGGTGTTTTCCATGCCATAGTGGCAGCCGTTACCCGGTTAAGGCAGGTCGTGATAGCCAATGCCGCCAGTCTATCCGACTAAAATTTTAACCAATTAGGAAGTAATCATTTCCATTTTAGGAGTTACCGATGAAGGCCTCAGAATTAAAAATAACATCGCGCTGGTCACAACCTGTCGCCAACCTGCCTGGGTTTTCCCATCATTACGCCACGGTAGACGGTGTTCGCATCCACTACGTCAGCGGCGGCAACCCACAAGGTGAAACCCTGGTGCTGTTAGCCGGGTTCCCGCAAAGCTGGTTTGCGTGGCGCAAGGTGATGGCTCTGCTTGGCGATCGTTACGCCATTATCGCACCCGATCTCCCCGGACAGGGGGACTCTGATAAGCCTAATAGCGGCTATGACACCACTTCTCTGGCAGAAAAAATACAGGGCCTGCTGCAGCAACTGAACATCCAGCACTACTATCTTGCGGCACATGATGTTGGCGCATGGGTCGCCTGGCCGTTTGCCCTGCGTTATGCCAATCAGATAAAAAAACTGGCACTGCTCGATGCGGGCATTCCTGGCGTGACCTTACCCGTTGCGCTGCCCGCCACGCCTGATAAGGCCTGGAAAACCTGGCATTTTGCCTTCCATCTGCTTCCGGATCTGCCGGAGGCCTTAATTGCCGGGCGCGAAGAGATCTATCTGGAGTGGTTCCTGAAACGCAAGGCCGTCAGCCCAATGGTTTTTGACACGGAGGATATGGCGGAATATACGCGCTTGCTGCAACAAAACGGGGCATTACGCGCAGGTATGGCGGCCTATCGCGAAGTGAGCGTCTCAGCCGAACAAAACCGTGCGTTGTTACGTGATAACGGCAAGCTAAGGGTGCCGTTACTGGCGGTCAGCGCCGATCAGGGTTCGATCCCCGATATGGCGATTCCGCTTCAGGAGTTTGCGGCTGAGGTTTCAGGCATCAAAATCGCGTACTGCGGTCACTTCATCCCGGATGAGCAACCGCAGGCGCTGGCTGAAGCACTGCGCGAGTTTTTTAGTTAGTTGCGCAGACTGGCGATCTCCACACGTTGACCACTGGCAGAGGAGCGCACCATCGCTTCAATGATTTGCTGATTCTCCAGGCCAAAGCGGAAGTCCGGGAAACAACCGGCTTCGCTGCTGAGGCCTTTAATCAGGTCGTATATTTCGATGACTTTCACATCGAAATATCCCAGGCCACCGCCTGCGAAATCGAAGCCAAAGAAGCCACCAAATTGCTCGACCTGAGAGCCGGCATAAATAGTTTTGAAACCACGATCGTGCTTGGCATCACCATAACGTGCAATCTTCAGCTCGTTAAAACGCTCTCCGTCCATGATGATGGTGCCTTCAGTGCCCGAGATTTCCCAGGCAATGCCAAACACTTTACCTGCGGAAATGCGTGAAGATTCAATCACGCCACCGGCGCGATTCTCGAACGTGACCAGCGCCTGAAATTGATCGTCGTTTTCCACTTTTAAACGCGCCGCCTGCTTATCCGCTTGTGCGCCATAGCCTGAGCCGCCGCCTGCCGCAGGGCGCGTTTCAATGAATAACTGCTCCTGACCCACCACGCTTTTGATCGGTCCCATCAAATATTGCGCCACACTCACCACGTGTGAGCCTAAGTCCCCGAGCGAGCCAGAACCGGCCTGTTCGCGCGAGCAACGCCAGCTCCATGGCAGTTCGGGATCGTTGAAGAACCCCTGATCGAACCAGCCACGGAAGCGGGTCGGTGTACCAATGTCACCGCGGTCAATCATCTGCTTCGCCAACTGCGCTGCCGGCGTTTTGATGTTATTGAACGCCATGATGGTTTTCACGCCAGCGCGCTCAGCTTCTTGCGTCAGGATTTGTGCCTCCTGCAACGAAACGGTGAGGGGCTTTTCACAGTAGACATGTTTGCCGGCGCGAATGGCGGCGAGTGCCATGTCAAAATGCATGCTGTTAGGCGTGGTGATATCAACAATATCTATTTCAGGATGGTTGACCAGCGACTGCCAGTCCGCCGTGCTGTGCTGGAAGCCGTAACGTCGTGCTGCTTCCTCGGCCAGCGCAGGTGTCACATCCGCCAGCGTATGCAAAACCGGCTGTAGCGCCAGGTTGCGATACAGTAAGCCTGCACGACGCCATGCATCAGCGTGCGCCTGGCCCATAAAGCCTGAACCGATCAGGCCGACATTCAGTGTTTTTCCAGCCATCAGCGGCTCCTTAAGCATTTGCAGGTAAAATGTGTTGGGCAACAAAACGTTGTGCGCGGGTAACGGTCTCTAACGGGGGCGCTTTCGCCGGGTCCTGCTCGGCTTCCACCACCATCCAACCCTGATAGCCGCTGCGAGCGATAAACTCTGCCAGCGGGCGATAGTCGATGCCGCCGTCGCCCGGCACGGTAAACATCCCCGCAAGCACCGCTTCGTTGAAGGTCATACCGGTAGCCCGCACCTGTTGTAGGCGATCCAGCCGCACATCCTTCAGATGGATGTGGCAAATGCGGTCGGCGAATTCATCAATGAGTTGCGTATAGGAGAATCCGGCAGCGCTGGCGTGGCCGGTATCCAGTAACAGGCCAACGGCGGGCGTACAGGCACTAAACAGCGCACGAATTTCCGGCAGCGTTTCGGCCACCATCATGAGATGATGGTGATAGGCGAGGCGTAAACCGTATCGATCAAACAGGGCTTCAGCAAAGCGGGAAAGGCGATCGGCATAGTCGGCGACCTGACTCTCCGGCAACAAACGTCGGGTGCTCAGTGGCACATCCAGCGCGTTGTCAGCCATCCAGCCGCATTCGCCATACACCATCACGTTGGCACCATTTTCCTGCAGCAGGGCGGCATGGTTGTGCACGGCATCCAGTTCCTGCTCAACGCTGCGTTCGGTGAGAAATCCGTCATGCCAGCCCGACACCAGTTGCAGTTGATGTTGTGCCAACAGCTGCTTCAATGCGCCCGGTTCGCGCGGGAATATGCGACTCAGCTCGACGCCCTGAAATCCGGCCTGTTTCGCTTCCTTCAAACAGTGTTCAGCCGAGGTACCTGCGCCGAGGTATTGCAGAACTTCATTGACCCAGGAGAGAGGGCTAACGCCGAGTTGCGGTGCGGGGTGCCCAGCGCGGTAAAACGCATCTTTTATCATTTGCTTTGATCCTGTAGGGGAGATAGCGAAGAAATTACCGGATGCGAGGAGGGGCAGCGAGGGGTTATTTGAGGTAAAACCTTCAATTTTTGAAGGTAAAGCGTCAAAAAATAATGCTGTTTTCTGGTCAGGAAAAAGGGTGAGTAAACAGAGGGATAGGGCGGTAATGCAGGATCATACTGAAGTGGGCGGCGACTCAGCCGCCCAACTACATTTAGAACGACATGGTCACGCCAGCGTAATAGGCGCGACCCGGTTCGTTATAGGTCACAGCACCGGTCGCTTCGCGGTAGATACGTTTATCAAACAGGTTGTTGATACCCGCATTAGCACGAAGATTTTTAGTGATGTCGTAATTCAGGTTAAGGCCGACCACAGAATAGGGCTTGATTTCTTTCGTGGTCATGTTGGTGACATCCGTGTTGGTCTCCGCAAACTGGCGCGGTTTCTGGCGACCATACTGCGTCCAGTTGACGTTGGCACTCAGATCCTGTGTTGCCTGCCACTCCAGCTGTGAGTTAATGGTGAACTCTGGAATGATGGAGAGCGGATTACCGGTGTCTTTACTTTCCGAGCGGAACATATAGGTCGCGTTGGTACGCCATTCCAGCGTATCGGCCACTAATGGGATAGTCAGGTTACCTTCCAATCCTTCCACAATCGCCTTGCCGCCGTTTTCCCAGCGCAGCACGTTGTAGCCCGCTTCAGAATAGACAGGATCGCTGCCCGCGACGATTTTGTTTTTGTAATCGTTACGGAAATAGGTGATACCCGCCACATAACCTTCATTGCTGAATTCAATGCCAATCTCTTTGTTAACGCTGGTTTCCGGATCCAGATCGTCATTGCCCAGCAGATAGCATTGCGTCAGACCGATTGGGCAACCGTTGCCGCGTGTAGAAAGCAGGTAACCCGGCGTTGATTGATACAGGTTGGGTGCTTTAAATACGCGCGCGATACCAGCTTTCAGCGTGAAGTTGTCACCCAGGCCCTGAGAAATGTTAAGGCTTGGACTCCAGTTTGCACCGAACTGATCGTGATAATCGAAGCGCAGCCCAGGAATCACCTCGGTGCTATCCGTCGCGGCGATATTGTCTTCAAAGAAGAGCGAACTGATGGTCGCGTCGTTTTTGCTGCTGCGCTGAGACGGATCGCCAGAACTGCCAGGCAGCGTCACGCCGTTGGCGGTTTGTGTGAGCATCGAAGCTGGATCGTTCAGCTCATCACGGTTCCATTCCGCTCCGAGGGTGACGGTCTGGTCCACCAACAGTTGCAACGGGAAGCTGACTTCACCGCCGGCGCGGTAGCTCTCCAGTCGGCTGGTGGCATACTCATCGGTGTTAATCATCCCTTCAGTACGGCCCGCGGTACCCTCCTTCAGGCGCGTATTATTGGTCTTCTCGTAATTGAAGTTAACTTTCGAGGTGCCCCAATCCCAGATGCCGTTGTGCGTAATGCCATAACTTTGGCGATAAAGGCGGTTGGTTTCATCACCATAAAGTGATTCCACCAACCCGCCGGTGCTGGCATTACTGTTGCTGTTCTGGGTGTCACCGGCGTAGATGTTGCCCTGACGGCTGTAGCCATAAGAGAAATCAACAACCTGCAAAGGCGTGATTTTCCATGACAGTACGCCATTGATATCTTTATTACGCACGCCTTCACGACCCGCCGCGTAGGAACCATTTTCAGCCGTGTTAATGTCAAACGCATCCGCATCGGTGCGGTTGATATTGCCATACAGACGCATGGTTAACGCATCGCCAGCCAGTGGGCCACTCAGGTTAAAGTTGGCGCGACGCGTGTCACCCTCTTTGCTGTTTTCAGGCTGATTGGTGAACAGTGACAGCGATCCATGCCAGTCATTGGTCGGACGCTTAGTGATGATGTTCACCACGCCGCCAGCCGCACCGGAACCGTAACGCGCGGCGGCTGGGCCGCGAATCACTTCAATACGTTCGACCATCTCCGCTGGCACCCAGTTGGTATCACCGCGCGAGTCACGCTCGCCACGCCAGCTGTAACGCACTGAGTTACGTGAACTCACCGGCACGCCATCGATCATGATTAAGGTGTTTTCCGGGCCCATGCCGCGAATATCAATCTGGCGGTTATTGCCACGGCTGCCGCTGGCGCCGTTGCCGGTCAGATTGACGCCGGGCATTTTGCGGATGATGTCGGAGAGGTCGTTAACCGGCGGGCTTTTCTTGATGTCTTCAGCAGTAATGGTGGAAACGCCAGGTTGCTGTTTCAAACCCTGTTCCGCAGTAACGATCATCGATTCATCGTCAGCCAGTTTTTCCGTGGGTTCTGCGGCATAAGCAGGTGAAGTGAGTAGGGCTGCCACCATCAGTGCAAGCGGGCGCTTCCTGACATACAAAGTTACATTCACTTAAATCTTCTCCCTGAAGTATTAACATATGTAAGCAAATGCGCATGATAATGAGAATGCTTATCATTGTATATGCGATAAAGGAACGTCTCCTTTATTTCTCCATGATTGGTGCTAAATGCGGGGGAAGCGTGAAGAAACGTAAAGCCGGAGTGAATTTTGCGCTTAAAAACTTTGCGCAGAAAAAGCGTTCATCAAACTGTCATCAATTCCTTGTAAATCAGCAGACTAAAATCAGTGATAACGCACAGTAATTACATGGAGATCCGTTTAGCTTCGAGACTGCACCAAAAAGGGTGCTCAGGACTCTCATCAATCAAGGAGAAAGTGTGCGCCAGATCATACAAACCTTTACATTCCTGCTGCTGATTTTGTTCACTATTCCTGTTGCCAGAGCCGCCGATAAGATGGATTTCTGGCTACAACCTCAACATGGCGGCAACAGCTTTAATCGCATTCCACCCAATACCGCTTATTTCAACGCTCTCCACACTTATGGTGCCTCTTGGGTGCGGCTCTCGTGGGATAAATGGCCGACCAGACAACGTGATTTTCTGCTGGGCAGTGCGGATCGCTACCAGGGATTAGTGGCGGAAGATGTCGCAACATTGAGAAATGTGCTGGATAACGCTGAGGCAGCAGGGTTGAAAGTGGTGATTACGCCACTTTCCTTACCCGGCATGCGTTGGTCACAAAATAATGGCGGACAGTTTGACGACCGGCTGTGGCAAGACAAAGCTTTCTGGCAGCAAAGTGCCCGTTATTGGCGCGACCTTGCAACCGTATTGAAAGACCACCCTGCAGTGGCGGCATACAACATCATTAATGAACCTGCGCCAGAGAAAATGGGCGGTCTGGACGAACATGCGCCTGCCGCGACCATGAAAAGCTGGTATCTGCAGCAGAAGGGCACCGCGCGCGATTTACCGGGGTTTTACCGAACCGTCATTGCGGCGATTCGCGAAGTTGATCTGCAGACGCCGGTGATGGTCGACAGTGGCTGGTACGCCGCCGCCGATGCCTTCACGTATTGGCCACAGCCGCTCGAAGATAAACGGGTGTTATATAGCGTGCACATGTATGAGCCTTATTCCGCCACCAGTGCACCAAACGCCAAACGGAAAACGCCCTGGCCTTATCCGGGCAAAGTGCCGTTCGCGGGATCGCAGCAACAGTGGGATGCACAACGCGTAGCAGAATATTTAGCGCTACCGTTTGAGTGGGCGAAATCGCACGGTGTGGCCCGCCATCAAATGGTGATCGGGGAGTTCGGTTGTGTCCGCACCTTACCAGGGTGCACACAATATCTGGAGGATGTGTTGAAGGTGCTGGATCAGCAGCAGGCGCATTGGGCGTTCTACAGCTTCCGGGAAGACAGTTGGGATGGCATGGATTACGAATTGGGTGACAAGAAAGTGCCGTGGCAATATTGGCAGGCTGCGGAGCAGAATCTACCCGATACCGTTCCACGCCATGCGACTAAAGAGTTTGAACCTATTCGTAAACGCTTAGAACGATAATGTCTTGTTAAGAAGAAAATGGTCGGTAGCCGCTGCAAAAGCAGGCTGTCGAATACCTGACTAAATCTGAATACCTTACCTGACACCGCGCCATCATTGGCGCGGCCATCCCCGTAACCACGGGCGCCACCTTCTATTCCCGAATTCTGGCAATAGATATCCGTTTTTCGCATTTGTGATCGCTGCACATCTTACTGAGAATGGCTGCGGGACGTTCAGAGGATGACAATTTCTTTCCGCTGTGAGGTGAGAAAGAAGAAAAATACATCGCTACCTCAACGCCTTTTCCCGACAGGGAAACATTTATATATATCAGGAGAAGGTTCCAGTGAAACTCGCCAAAGGTATCACCTCGCTTGCACTTGCATTGAGTGCACACACCGCGTTTGCCGCCGATCAATCCGTTCCGACTGACAGCTCACTCCATGTTCAGGCCGATACTGCGCTGAAAAGCCTGTTGCCGGCGGATGTGGTTAAGCGCGGCTACATCGTGGCAGGAACCAACCCAAACACACCGCCGACCACCTTCTATAAAGAAGACAATAAAACCCTGGCCGGCCGTGAAATTGACGTGATGAACGCCGTGGGCGAACGCTTAGGGATCCAGGTCCAGTGGCGTGACACCGGCGGTTTCGACAATATCATTCCCGGCCTGAAAACCGGTCGCTACGATGTCGCGCTCTCGAACATCAATGCCACCGCGACCCGCGCCAAAATTATCGATTTCGTGAGCTATTACGATGCCAGCCTGTTGGGCATTATCTCGCGCAAAGATGCCAATGTGGCACCGTTCAAAACCCTGGACGCCGTATGCGGCCTGGAAGTGGGTGCAGGTTCAGGCACCACGCAGGTAACACGTCTGGAAGAAGCCAGCAAAGCCTGTGAAGCCGCGGGTAAGAAACCGATCAAAGTATCCGTGTTCCCGGATCGTCCAGCCGGTGTTCAGGCTGTCGTCAGTGGTCGCGTGCCAATGTTCCTCGGCCCGTACGAAGGTCTGCTGTGGCAGGCGAAGGTGATTAAGCCTATCACCCTGAGCGGCGAAATCACCGTGCATGACGCGCCAGTTTCTGTGGCCTTCCCGAAAGATTCCGCGCTAGAGCCTGCGGTGCAAGCGGCGCTTAACTCGCTGATCAAAGATGGTAGCTACCAGAAGATCCTCGACAACTGGGGCATCGGATTTGGCGCCGTTAAAGAATCCAAACGTAACCAGGAAATCTTTCAATGAGTGATGTACGTGACCACACCGACGATCTGCGAATTGTCGGCAAACGTTACTACGGACGCTGGCTGAGTGCGCTGGTGGTGCTGTTGTGCGTCGTGGCAATGGCGCACTCGATGATTAACAATCCACGCTTCGAATGGGGCGTGATTGCGGAAAACTTCACCGGCGCATCGATCCTGCAGGGCGTATTAATGACGCTGCAACTGACGGCGATTTCGGTGGTGCTGGGCTTTGCTTTTGGTACGGTGCTGGCGCTGATGCGCCTCTCATCTAACCCCGTGCTGGTGGGCGTGAGTTGGTTCTACACCTGGTTCTTCCGGGGTGTGCCGATGCTGGTACAGCTTTTCCTGTGGTACAACATTGCCGCGCTCTATCCGACGATTTCACTCTCTATTCCCGGATTGGGCGAGCTGTGGAGTACCCAGTCTAATGCGCTGGTGAGTCCATTCAGTGCGGCAGTGATCGCGCTGGTGATGCATCAGTCCGCTTATGCCGCAGAAATTGTGCGTGCCGGTATCCAAAGCGTAGGTAACGGGCAACTGGAAGCCGCACGTGCGCTGGGTTATCGCCCCGCGCAGATTTTCCGTCACACCGTGTTGCCGCAGGCGATGCGCGCCATCATGCCACCTGCCGGTAACGAAATTATCGGTCAGTTGAAAACCACTGCCGTCGTGTCGGTGATTTCGCTGCAAGACGTACTGTTCTCCGCGCAGATCATCTATCAGCGTACTTATGAAGTGATTCCGCTGCTGCTGGTCGCGACGCTGTGGTATCTGCTGATGACTTCGGTGCTGTCGATTGGTCAGTTCTACGTTGAACGCTATTTTGGTCGTGGGGTTACGCGTCGTGAAAAACGCAGCCTGTTTAAATCCTTGCCGGGCTTTAGCGCGCAAAAACCTGAAAGGAGCGTAAGCAATGGCTGAAGCGATCGCCTTACGTAAAGTCACTAAACGCTTCTCCGGGGTCACGATTCTGGACGAAGTGAATCTGGATATTCCCGCCGGTTCTGTCACGGTCATTCTTGGGCCTTCCGGTTCGGGGAAATCCACCTTGCTGCGCTGCATCAACCATCTGGAAAAGCTGGATGGCGGCACCATTCGTATTGGTGGCGAAATCATTGGCTACAAGCAGAAAGGCCAGGCGCTGCATGAGTTAAGCAGCAGTGAGATTGCGCGTCAGCGTGCGCAAATTGGCATGGTGTTCCAGCAGTTCAATCTGTTCCCACACCGCACTGTTTTGCAGAATATCGTGGATGCGCCGATGCGCGTCAAAAAGCAGAACCGCCAACAGGCGACCAGCAAAGCGCTGTCACTGCTCAAGCAGGTGGGGCTGGCAGGGCGCGAAGAGGAGTGGCCGCAGAATCTATCTGGTGGACAGCAACAGCGCGTAGCCATTGCGCGCGCGCTGGCGATGGATCCGGGAGTGATGCTGTTTGATGAGCCGACATCGGCGCTTGACCCGGAACTGGTGGGCGAAGTGCTGCAGGTGATTAAACAACTGGCGCACTCCGGCATCACCATGGTGATTGTGACGCACGAGATTGGTTTTGCGCGCGAGGTTGCCGACAACATTGTCTTTATGGAAGACGGCAAAATCGTGGCGGCTGGACCCACTCAGCAAGTCCTCGACGACCCGGAAAACGGGCGCGTAAGAAACTTTATTGCAACGGTGCTTTAAGCACCGTTTTTCATTTTTGACAGCCAGGAACAGTGATGACGCAAAAACCAGTCATGCATAGCGCCCACTGGGGTGCATTTCATGCCCAGCAATCGGGCGATCAGCTCACCATCGAACCCTTTAAAGGCGATCCCGATCCCAGCCCGCTGCTGCAAAATTTCCGCACCGCTTTAAATCATCCGGCGCGCGTCTCTCGCCCGATGGTGCGCCGTGGCTGGCTGGAAGATGGCCCCGGCCCCGATCAGCGGCGGGGTAATGACGAATATGTGGCCGTGAGCTGGGAGCAGGCTTACGAATTAGTGGCGCGTGAACTGAAGCGCGTGGGCGACACTTACGGCCCGGAAGGGATTTTTGGCGGTTCTTACGGCTGGTCGAGCGCTGGCCGTTTTCATCACGCACAGAGCCAGGTGCACCGTTTTCTCAATACCACACTGGGCGGTTACGTACGTTCAGTGAACAGTTACAGTTCGGGCTCTGCTTCGGTACTGCTGCCACACATCGTCGGCGACATGAATGAGATTGCGCGACGCGGCGTGAGCTGGGAAGAGATTGCTCAGCACAGTGAAATCGTCATCGCCTTCGGCGGCCTGGCACTGAAAAACTCTCAGGTGGCAAGCGGCGGATTAAGCGAACACACCGAACGTGGCTTTATGCAGCAGGCCGCACAGCGCGGCACGCGTTTTATCTCGGTTAGCCCGCTGAAAAGCGATCTACCGGAGGAGGCCAAAGGAGAGTGGCTGGCCTTACGTCCGGGCACCGATGCTGCTTTTATTCTCGGTGTGCTCTCGGTATTGATTGATGAAAAACTGACGGATGAAGCCTTCCTCAGTCGCTATACCGTGGGCTGGCCGGAGATGGTCGCTTATCTCCGTGGTGAAGAGGATGGCACGCGACGCGATGCCGCTTGGGCGGCAGAGATCTGCGGCGTCAACGCAGCGTTTATCACTGATTTTGCCCGTCACATACCCGGTAAGCGTGTGCTGGTCACCGTTGCGCACGCACTGCAACGCTCGGAGCATGGTGAACAACCGGTGTGGCTGGGGCTGGTACTGGCCGCGGCGCTGGGCCAACCGGGTTTACCGGGCGGCGGTTACACCTATGCGCTGGGCGCGTTGGGTCATTACGGTAAGCATCACAACCTGGTGAGTTTCCCGGCTTTACCGCAGGGCAAAAATGGCATCGATCGTCTGATCCCGGTGGCGCGAATTTCGGACATGTTGCTCAATCCCGGCAAACCATTCGACTACAATGGCCGCCGCCTGACCTATCCGCATATTCGTCTGGCTTACTGGGCGGGCGGCAATCCCTTCCACCATCATCAGGATCTGGCACGGTTGCGACAGGCATTTTGCCAATTGGATACACTGATTGTGCATGAGATTGCCTGGACGGCCAGTGCACGCCATGCCGATATCGTGTTGCCCGCGACCATGACGCTGGAGCGAGAAGATATCGGCGGTGCGCCAACCGATCGCCATCTGTTTGCTATGCAACCGGTCGCGCAACCGCACGGCGAAGCCAAAGATGATTACACCATTTTTGCCGAGTTGGCGCGCAGGTTGGGATGCGAAGAGGCGTTTACTGAAGGTCGCGATACGCGTGGCTGGCTGAAACACCATTACGCGCAATTGCAGCAAAAGCTGGCAACACATCAGGTCGACATCCCCGACTTTGAACAATTCTGGCAGCAGGGCGTGCTGGAATTGCCGCAGCTCAAAGACGGTGGACGAATGATGAATGCCTTCCGTGCCGATCCGGATGCGGCACCACTACCCACACCGAGCGGAAAAATTGAAATCTACTCGGCGACGATCGCCAGTTTCGATTATGAAAACTGTCCCGGACATCCGGTGTGGCGAGAGCCGCAGCAAAAGCCAGATACCGACCATCCGTTCTGGCTCATTGCCAATCAGCCTGCGACGCGCTTGCACAGCCAGCTTGATTTCGGCGATTACAGCCTGAGTGGTAAACGCGATGGGCGTGAGGTGTGCAGCCTGAATCTGGATGACGCGGCATCTCTGGGGATTCAAGACGGTGAGATTATTGAGCTTTATAACCAGCGTGGGCACGTACTTGCCAGCGCGCGCGTGACCGATACGGTGATGCCGGGCGTGGTGCAGTTGCCAACGGGTGCCTGGTACGATCCGGTCGATCCCACCGCGCTGCGGCCGTTATGCCGCCACGGCAACCCGAATGTGCTGACGCTGGATATTGGCACCTCATCGCTGACACAGGGTTGCAGTGGTCAAATAACGGTGGTGCAGGTGCGTAAATACGCTGGGGAACTGACGCCGGTGCAGGCGTTTATCCCACCGCAAAGTTAGCATGACCCATGGGCGGCCAACGGGCCGCCCCGGAATATTAATCTTCTAACTGCAGCCACATCACGCGCAGACGATGCCCATCAGGATCGATAGCCGTGAAGGTGTAGCCAAAATCCATCTCGGTCGGTGACTGTACAATGGTGATCTCACGGAACGCGCCCCATTCGTTGTAGAGGAAATCGACGTCAGCTTTGTGCTGCACTTTAAAAGTGATTTCACCGTTGGCCGAAAACTGTTGCGTATCCACCGGCGGTTGAACGGTGTATTTCGACCACAAACCCAGCTTGAATCCGTTCTCAAAAACAAACATCGCAAAAGTGGGCGTGACGTTGATCGGCTTGATATCAAACAGCGATGCATAAAAGTCAGCGCTTTTGACGACATTCGGTACATAAAGGATGGTCATATCAGCAGTAAACATGGTTTTTTCTCCTTGTGGGTTTGCGGCTGCATAGTACGAGGCGGCTGTGACAGATTCTGTCAGTAGCCGCTGCCAGGCTGGTTTGTTCCCTTAAGTGGACCCGGAAGACGATCCAATTGATTTTCTGGCTTCATAGGCTCTTCGTTTCTCGACCATTCCGATGTAAAACTCATACAGTTGAGTGCGCATGCTTTGCTTCATCTCATCTGGTAATGATTGCTGCAGCCTCATCCACTCATCAAGTTCCGGCGTGCATTGCACATAGGCATCATCCACAACCTTTTTGGCAGGTATGTCTGATGAAATAAATGGCAGGGTATGGCTATTCAGGCATCGGATCTCAGGGGTTTCGAACGAACGGGCGTCGGCTAACACAGAGGACGAGAGTAGTACCCCCGTCACTAAAATCCATTTCATAGAATATTTCCTGTTAATGTGAGTTGCGGGTGTCTGGAGCGATTAACGTTTCAGCCTGTTATTTGAGAACGTTAAATTTCGCCCCGGAACTCAGCCCATTCCGCCCAGCAATTCTCTGGGTCAATGTCACGATATCCACGACTTTCAGCCAGTGCCCGTGCAGCATCGCTGTCCACCACGATGGCCGTGGCGTTGTCACGAACGCGGATAACGTCTTCCTCAGTCAGCGGGCTTCCTTGCTCTTGTTCCTTACTGAGTAGCAAGGTAATCAAAGGAGGAATGAAAACAATGGTCATTTATCAATATCTTTCTGATAGACAGGATCGCTGCATCGGAGAAGTGAATATAATACCGGAATTCTGTTTCTGAATGGAGCAGGATTCCGGGGCAGGGGCCAGCGCTTATCGATTGGGTGCCGTTGGCCACTTCCTGTCAGCGAAGACGTAAAGCATGATGAAGTGTATGCCCGGGCAGGAGAGCAGGAGCATCATCTTCTACCTAAATCATGCGTTCTTAATCCACCCGTGTGTGGGTTTTAAGTGTATAGCCTTAGCAATATCGTAAATGACTGTAATTTCTATAAAGCATGTTCACTCTTTGACGATACCGAGAAATGATACTCAACCGAAGAGCGAAATATGCTAAGTAGAACAAAACTCATTATTGTTGCAGTAGGATTCGTTTTTGGTATTCCGACTTCAATTGTAGGTATGCAGTTGAAAGAAGGTATGTTTTTGAAACAGATGATTAACTGCCAAGAGGATGCATCGAACAGTGTATTGTCACTTTTAGATGGTGATCTAACCAGCATTAAAGGAAGCGATTTTGAAGACATCGGTGGCAAATTGAAGAGTTGTAGTAAGGACATCAATCCTAGAATCGGTGTTGTTAAGTTTTTACATAATGAGCATGAACGAAATTCAAATAATATTTGATGATTTTTTGATCGACCTGTTTGCCATTGCACTCGATCTTAGCGGGTATTTCTCTAACTGATAATAGGGGGATTGGAAATGAAAACTTGGTTAACCGTGTTGGGCCTGATGGCGTGTTCCATGGCACATGCAGACTTAGAAACTGCTTCACAAAATCTAGGCAACTGTGTAGTTGGCTATGCTGAGAGTCAGATTCACACCACCAAAGAAGCTTCAAAAGTTTCTGAGGAGGCATTCACAGTATGTACGAGTCAGCTCACTGAATTACATGACTCTATTGGTCCGGATAAGTCGCAATGGGTCAGTTTAAGTGAACAGCAGAAGCAGTCGATTACCAAGATTAGAGACCAGACAACATTAAAAATCCGAGAGCAGATGTCATCTCAAATCGTAAAATACATCTCTGAATCGCGCTCAAACAGTTAAACCAACTAGCATGATCAATTCTTTTCTTAAATTAGGCTTTACTGTTGCGACCCGAAGCAGTTTGAAATCTTAGGCGTGGTAAGAAATTCTGTAAGTATCCCTGCAAAACGGACAATTCACATTTAGAGATCTTCCGGCATACTGATTATGTCCCCGGAGGAGATCGCCATGCGCAAAGCACGATTCACCGAACACCAGACCATCGCCGTTCCTGAAGTCCCTCGAAGCCGGACGCACCGTTAAGGATGTCTGCCGCGAGGCCGGGATCTCTGAGGCCTCGTACTACAACTGGAAAGCGAAGTTCGGCGGCATGGAACCCTCTGATATCAAAAAGATGAAGGATCTTGAGGATGAAAACCGTCGACTGAAACAGATGTTTGCGGACCTGAGTCTCGAGTGCCGCGCCCTGAAAGAAGTTATTGAAAAAAAGCTTTAAAACCAGCGATAAAGCGTGAGCTGGCCAGCTATCTGACCGCGCAGTTTGCCATGAGCTTACGTCAGGCATGCAGGACATTGTCGCTGAGCAGGACTGTATTTCGTTATCAGCCGGATACGCGACGTGGTGAGCCGGTGATTATGGCGCTGACTGTGGCGGCTCAACGTTATCCGCGATACGGCTTTAAAAAGCTTTTTCAGGTGATGCGTAGGCAGGGCAATACATGGAACCATAAAAGGGTTCACCGTATTTACTGCCTGTTGAAACTGAATTTTCGCCGTAAGGGAAAACAGCGCCTGCCAGTGCGTAACCCGGCTCCGCTGGCGACGCCAGAGGCGATGAACCAGAGCTGGTCCATCGATTTTATGCACGATGCGCTGGTGTACGGCAGGCGCTTCAGGACCTTCAACGTGGTGGATGATTTTAACCGCGAAGCACTGGCGTTCGAAGTTGACCTGAATATCCCGGCGCAGCGGGTCGTGAGAGTGCTGGGCAGGATCGTGGCAAACCGTGGATATCCGCTGAAAATGCGGATGGATAACGGTCCGGAGCTGGTCTCGCTGACGCTGGCACAGTGGGCAGAAGAACATGGGGTGATGCTGGAATTTATCAGGCCCGGCAAGCCCACGCAGAATGCCTTTATCGAACAGTTCAACCGTACGTACAGGTCAGAAATACTGGATTTTTATCTGTTCAGAACACTGAATGAAGCACGGGAAATTACAGAGCGCTGGCTGGCTGAATATAACAGCGAGCAACCTCATGAATCCCTGAATAACCTGACACCGGAAGAATACCAGCGGATAACTGAAAACCCGGAAATCTCAAAAAGTGCGTGGAACTAAAACGGGTGTACTTACACAAAGAACAACACAACCTGCTCTGAGGTTGGGGTCGCTGCCTTCTAGAACTGACACAAACATCATAAATGACTACTTTTTAAATATTCGATCGGAATGGGAATATGTCGAAATGTGATCATCCACACATTACAGAAAAGAGTTTCCTAAGAATTCACCCTAAATTCACGTGAATGACGTCACATAAAATCGACCTTTCAATGCAATAAATCCCTATTTTTCAGATTGTTAAACCCATCTTTGAGCTGGGTTTTCACTCCATTGCTATCTTAATGTCATTAGTTTATAACATAGCTACATTTTATGTTGCTGTGCCTTAAATTCCATGTAAACAGTAGGTTTAACATGCTGAAATATAATGATTTAGAGAGGCTGTATGGATTTTGATTTTATTATAGTTGGGGCCGGTTCCGCCGGGTGTGTTCTGGCCCATCGTCTTAGCGAAGATCCAGCGGTAAATGTACTGCTGCTCGAAGCTGGCTCTAAAGATAATAATCTGATGATCCATATTCCCGGTGGGGTCGGGAAGCTGTTTGGCCCGAGGGTTAACTGGCGTTTCCATACCGAGCCACAGGAACATCTGGATAATCGCCGCATCTGGTACCCGCAGGGTAAAACGCTGGGCGGATCCAGCTCCATTAACGCCATGATCTACATTCGCGGTCAGCGTGATGACTATGATCACTGGGCATCTCTTGGCAATGAGGGCTGGGACTTTAACGGCGTGCTCCCTTACTTCCGAAAGTCAGAAGACAATGAGCGCTTCTCTGACTGTTATCACGGAACAGGTGGCCCACTATGGGTTTCCGATCAGCCTACGCCGCACGTGCTCTCTAAATCGTTTGTCCGCTCAATGCAGACATGGGGACTGCCGTTTAACCACGATTTTAACGGCGACACGATGCACGGTTGCGGTTTCTATCAGGTGACCTGCCGCAGCGGGCGCCGCCGCTCATCAGCGGTGTCCTATCTGAATCCTGTTAAGCAGCGCAGCAATCTGAAAATCATTACCGGCGCGCGCGTCACCCGCGTTGTTACTCAGGATGGACGCGCCACCGGTATCGAAGTTGCCGAGGGCACGCAAAAAGTTGTCTACCGCGCGACGACCGAAGTCATTCTGTCTTCCGGTGCGATTAACTCGCCGCGCCTACTGATGCTGTCAGGGATCGGTGATGCGCCTGAACTTGAATCATTGGGCATCAAGACCGTCCATGAGTTACCTGGCGTTGGCAAAAATTTGCAGGATCACCTCTGCACCAACCTGCACGTCGGTATCAAAGACCCGATTAGCTATGACCGTCAGGACCGTTATCCGCAAGCGCTGGGGCACGGCCTTCAGTGGCTGCTTTACAAGGGCGGTCCGGCAGCAGCCTGTATCGTTGAAGGCGGCGGCTTCGCTACGGTAGCGGGAGCAACGCGACCTAATCTGCAGATTCACATGGCACCTGCTTTTGTCGTTCGCGGTGGGCAAACAGCAATGCCGGGTCATGGATTCACCATTAACTCAACCTACTTACGACCGCAGAGTCGTGGGTACGTCAAGCTGCGCTCTTCCAATTTTCTTGATGAGCCGATGATTAACCCTCGTTATCACAGCGATCCGCGCGACCGTGAAATGTCGCTGGAATCCATTAAGGCTATTCGCGAGATCCTGTGTCAGCCCGACATTGCGAAGTACATCGATAAAGAAGTGCTACCTGGTCCACAGGCGAAAACGGATAAAGAAATCATGGACTACGTCAGGCAGTACGCCTGCTGTGACTACCACCCCGTTGGCACCTGCAAAATGGGCCACGATGACATGGCGGTGGTGGATCCCCGACTCAAGGTCAGGGGACTTGAAGGGCTGCGCGTGGTGGATGCTTCCATCATGCCCAAGCTCATTAGTGGCAACACCAATGCTCCGGCCATGATGATTGGCGAGAAAGGAGCGGACATGATCAAACAGGATCATCGTTAATTTTGAATGAGGTCTCTATGAGAAAGTACGCACAACATTACCAGGGATTTGAAGCAACTGATGCACTGGAATTCATTCAGCGCAAAAGCCCGGACGGAAAAACAGTTCACGCCGAATTTGTAGCCGGTACCCGCGAGCATGCAGAACAAGCAATCGCCCGTGCTGTAGAAGCCTTCCCGGCCTGGTCTGAACTGCCTGGCACTCAGCGTAGTCTTATCCTCAACCGCTGGGCAGATCGCGTGGAAACGCAGGCTGAACAGCTGGCTATCATCGATGCTGAAGAGGTGCGCAAACCCATTCGACTGGCACGCGGCGATATGAACGCGGCGATATCACTGATCCGCTACGCGGCTTCGCTGGCAAGTCAGCTGGAAGGAGAAGCCTTTACGGATGCCGGTCCGGACAAAATGGGCATCACCATCCGCGAAGCCGTTGGCGTGGTTGGCGCAATTTTGCCGTGGAACTTCCCGGGGCTGATTTTCTGCCAGAAGGTGCCTTTCGCACTGGCCGCTGGCTGTACGGTGGTGGTGAAACCCTCTGAGTTCACCTCAAGCTCCGCGCTGGAGCTGGCGAAACTGGCTGAAGAATGCGGCGTGCCAGCAGGCGTTATCACAGTGGTTACGGGTTACGGTGCGCCGGTTGCTGAAACCATTACGCGTCATCCAGACGTTAAGCTCGTTACGTTCACCGGCTCAACGCAGACCGGCCAGAAGATCATTGAAAGCTCCGCAAGCACCATCAAGCCGCTGTCACTTGAGTTAGGCGGTAAGGCAGCAAGCGTAGTCTTTGCCGATGCAGACTTGCAGAAAGCGGCTGAAAAAGTCGCGTTCGCAGCGTTCTTTAACCAGGGTGAATGCTGCGTGGCGCAGTCCCGCCTGCTGGTTGAACGCAGCGTAGCCGAGCGTTTCACCGACATGGTTGTCGCGGAGACGCGCAAAATTGCCAGCGGCGACCTGATGAATCCGGAAACCGAAATTGGTTCGCTGATCCATAACGGTCACTTTGAAAAAGTGAAAGAAATGGTGGCGAAAGGTGAAACACAGGGTGCGCAGGTCATAGCTGGCGGAAACGCTGAAGCCGATGCAGGTCAGGATTACTACCCACCTACCATTTTGAACAATGTATCTGCGGACAATCCGGCATTCCTCGAAGAGATCTTCGGACCTGTCCTGACCGTAACGCCGTTCGATACCATTGAAGAAGCCGCGCATCTGGCAAACCTGCCAGGTTATGGCCTCTCCAACAGCATCTGGTCGCAGAACATCACAACCTGTCTGCGTCTGGGTAAAAAGCTCCTGAGCGGAACCGTATACGTCAACACGGCCATTGATGGCCAACCGCAGTTTGCCTTCGGCGGTTATAACAAAAGCGGCTACGGCCGTGAAATGGGCAAGCATGGATTCGAAGAATTCACGCAGGTCAAAACGCTTTCCATCGATATCACCAAGTAATTCCCTGCCGTAAAAAACTCCCCCGGCTTCCGTCGGGGGTATAAAAATAATCTCTGATCCTGAGGGGACTTCTATGAGTCAGACCCTGAGTTGTGAAGCTGCGCCTAAAAATCGCTACGTGCAAATTACCGGCTTTCTCGCAGCATTAGGCGGATTGCTGTTTGGCCTTGATGTGGGCGTTATCGCTGGTGCCTTACCATTCATTGAGCGCGAGTTCATGGTGAGCGATCACACGCTTGAATGGATAGTCAGCGCATTACTGGGCGGAGCCGCAATTGGCGCACTGCTGGCAGGCTGGCTGTCGCCTGTTCTGGGCCGTAAGAAAGTGCTATTGATTTCAGCCATTATTTTCTTAGTGGGCGCACTCTTTTGTGCATTCGCGTGGTCACCTGCTTCACTGATTATCGCCCGTTTTGTGCTGGGGCTGGCCGTGGGCGGTGCGTCCTTTACCGCTCCGGTCTATATCTCCGAAGTGGCGCCGCGCCAGTATCGTGGCGCCATGATTTCGGTTTACCAACTGATGGTAACGATCGGCATCCTCTGCGCGTTTCTGTCCAATACTGCGCTGAGTTATTCCGGCAGCTGGCGCTGGATGCTGGGCGTCATCGCGATTCCGGCAGCATTGTTCCTGATCGGTACAGCGCTGCTGCCTGAAAGTCCGCGCTGGCTGCTGATGCGTAAGCGTGAAAGCGATGCGAAAAAGATTTTGCTCAAGCTGCGCAGCAGCGAAAGCGTGGTCACCGATGAAATCAGCGAAATTAACGAACAGCTGCGCGTACCGCAGCAGGGCTGGTCTTTATTCAAAACGAACAGCAACTTCCGTCGCTCGGTGTTCCTTGGCGTTCTTTTGCAGGTGATGCAGCAGCTGACCGGTATAAACGTCATTATTTACTATGCACCGCGCGTGTTTGAGCTGGCCGGCTACACCGATACCACCATGCAGATGTGGGGCACCGTTATCGTAGGCGTCACTAACGTTTTGGCGACATTCATTGCCGTGGGCTTTATTGACCGCTGGGGGCGCAAACCCATTCTTTATGTGGGTTTCATTGTCATGGCGGCAGGACTGGGGATCCTTGGGTATCTGTTTGAAACCGGTCATGCGGGCAATGGTGCCATCGTGCTGACCGCGCTCGAACAGAAAGTGGCGGTGTTGAGCCTTCTGGGCTTTATCGTAGGCTTTGCTATGTCAGCGGGTCCGCTGGTCTGGACGCTGTGTGCCGAAATTCAGCCGATCAAAGGGCGTGATTTTGGCATCACCATCTCAACGATTACTAACTGGGTGGTAAACATGATCGTCGGGGCGACATTCCTGACGCTTCTTAATACGTTGGGTGGTGGGCAGACGTTCCTGCTTTATGCGGGGATGAACCTGTTCTTTATTATTCTTGTCGCCTTGTATGTGCCTGAAACGAAGGGTGAGTCACTGGAAAATATTGAGCGTCGCCTGCTTTCCGGCGTGGCGCTGAGAAAACTCGGCAGTTAACCACTTCGGGCACGCGGCCAGAACCGCGTGCCCGAAGCATTACACGACCAGTACGCTTTCCGCCAGGACGTACCGGGCTATGGCCTCGCCCACACCGTCATTGTCATTGTCGAATGTGGTGACATCCGCCGCCGCCAGCGTATTGGGTACCGCATTACCCATGGCTACGCCAAGGCCTGCCAGTGTGATCATGGCAATGTCATTTTCATGATCGCCAATGCACATCACATTTTTCATATCTATCTGCAGATTATCTGCAATCCATGAAACGGCATTGCCCTTATTCGAACGTGCGTTAAGCACCTCAAAGAAGAACGGCGCGCTTTTGACCATGGTGAAACGAGACTTCATTTCTTCCGGTACATGTTTCAGGGCCTCAGACAGAATCGCAGGTTCATCAATCAGCATGACTTTAGAGAACACTGCGCCCGGGTCCATCTCATATACCGGGCGATATTCCAGCGGCATATTCGTCAGGAAAGATTCCCGTACCGTGTAGGGACTGATGTCGCGGTTGGCCGTGAACATACACTCTGGTGTTACTGCATGGCAGTGGACACCGATTTCACGCGCCAGTGCCTCGATCTCAACGTATTCACTAAAAGACAGGGTGTGAGCATTGATGATGCTTCCGTCAGCCGCGTCATGGATCAACGCACTGTTGTTGCTGATGCAGAAGTTACCAGGCTGATTAAGCCCCAGCTCGGTGATGTAAGGGTTAATTCCGGACCACGGACGTCCGGAAGCCAGAACAATACGTACGCCATTTTCTGCTGCCATACGAACATTGCAGCTTGTCATGACTGACAGGGTGTGGTGGCTGGTCAGCAGGGTACCATCCAGATCGGATGCAATCAGTTTTATCGCGTTCATGTCGTCTTCGTTCACCTCTCTGCGGAAGTTGATATTTGCCGGATGGTTGTGAGGCATCTCACAGATGTATCAAATCCAGGAACACAACCTCTTTATGTAATGATGTTATCTATGTATAACATTAATACAATACAGGAGGACATAATGTCAAAATCGAAGGTATGCTCAGCCGATGAGGCTGTATCCCGAATCCCTTCCGGTGCCACCGTCCTGGTCGATGGTTCTGGCGGCGGAGTTAATGAGCCCGGTCATATTCTGGCCGCGCTGAAAACACACTTTGAGCAACATGCTTCACCTTCTGAACTGACCGTTGTTCATCCAAGCGGAATGGGAGATGGCAACGGTGGTGGAATTGACCATCTCGCCGATGCACGCATGGTCCGTAAGGTCATTGGTGGTCACTGGAGCTGGTGCCGCAAAATGCAGGACCTGGCGGTTACCGACCAGATTGAAGCGTGGTGTCTGCCGCAGGGCGTGATGTCGCATCTGCTGCGCGTTGTGGCAGGCAACGGTCCGGGGCTTATCAGTCGGGTAGGGCTGGGCACTTTTGTTGACCCGCGCATAGATGGCGGCCGTATCAACAAGCGTGCTACGGGTGAACACGTTCGCCTGATGACAATTGAAGATGAGGAGTTCCTGTTCTTCCGCGCGTTCCCTATTAATGTTGCGATCATCCGGGGCAGCGTCGCGGATGAAGACGGAAACCTGACCATGGATGACGAAGGGCTTAATGCTGAAACCCTGTCAGCCGCTCAGGCAGCAAAAAACTCGGGCGGTATCGTAATAGCACAGGTGAAACACCTTGCCGAGCGCGGCAGCCTCGATCCCCGTCGGGTGAAAGTACCGGGCGTGTTAATTGATGCTGTCGTCGTTCATGAAGAACAGCGACTGTCCTTTGCTACCGATGTCGATCCGAGCCTGACTGGCGCGCTGCGTATTCCTAGTGGCCACTTACCACAGCTACCGATGAATGCACGTAAAGTCATTGCCCGCCGCGCGGCGCAGGAACTGCGTGAAGGCGACGTGGTGAACCTGGGCTTCGGCATGCCTGACGGCGTTGCCTCCATCCTGGCAGAGCAGGGACGGGGCGATATGGTGACCTTTACCCTGGAGCAGGGACACATTGGCGGCATTCCGGCTACCGGTTCTGATTTTGGAATGGTCCGCAACCAGCAGGCTATGCTTGATGCCGGTTACCAGTTTGACTGGTATGACGGCGGCGGCCTGGACATAGCTATCCTGTCGTTTGCCGAGGTTGATCAGCTCGGTAACGTCAACGTCAGCAAGTTTGGCGGTCGTGTGGCAGGCATCGGTGGCTTCGTGAACATTTCTCAGGGCGCGCGCCGCGTCGTGTTTGTCGGAACTTTTAAGGCCGGTAAGCAGGTGCAGCACTTCAGCTCAGAGGGTGTACGCCTTGAAACCGAAGGACACGCTCGTAAGTTTGTCAGCGAGCTGGAGCAGATTTCATTCAGTGCGGTTTATGCCGCTAGACGCAATCAGCCGGTGAGCTACGTTACCGAGCGCTGCGTGTTTGAGCTCGGTGAAGAGGGTATCATCCTGACGGAAATTGCGCCGGGGATTGACCTTGAACGCGATGTTCTTGCACAGATGGATTTCCGCCCGGTGGTCTCACCGGACCTGAGAACGATGAACCCCGCGCTTTTTGACGCGCTGGGTGTTGCGAGAAAATCAGCGGAGGCGATGCTGTGAGCGTATTAGAAATTACACGTTCAGGTTCGTGCTTCACATTGACGCTCAACCGCCCGGAAAAGCGCAACGCATTGAGCAAAGAACTGCTTCAGGCCATTCGCGATGCCCTTAAGGAGCTACGTGAAGAACCTGAGCTAAAGCTCCTCATTATTAGCGGCGCGGGTGAAAAAGCCTTCAGCGCTGGCGCTGATATCAAAGAGCAGACGCAATTTACGCCGCAGAACGCATACGATCACATGCGCTGGGGCCAGCAGATTTTTGACGAGATTGAGCATTTCCCTCTGCCAACGCTGGCGGTCGTCGATGGCTTTGCGCTTGGCGGCGGTCTGGAGTTGGCACTGGCCTGTGATATGCGTTTTGCTTCAACGCGCTCAAGCTTCGGCAATCCGGAAATTAATCTGGGTAACCATCCGGGCTGGGGTGGTACTCAGCGCCTTCCTCGCCTGATTGGCCAGGCGTTGGCGCGTGAAATCATGTTCAGTGGTCTGCCGGTATCAGCCGATCGCGCACTGCAGATTGGCCTTGTGAATCAGGTCTTCTCACCGGAACTGCTGGATGCAGGCGTTAGCAGCTTTGCGGAAGCGATATGCCGACACTACGCTCCGGCGCTCAGAACCCTGAAAGAAGTGGCTGAAGCTGCTAATAGCTCCGATATGGAGCGTGGTCAGCAGCTTGAAGCTAGCGGCGTAAGCCGTCTCTGGGGTGCAGCTGCACAGAAAGAAGCACAAAACGCCTTTTTTAATAAGTCCTGATAAATAAAAAAGAACAGCCTTCATTTAATATTATTTTAAATGAAGGCGCATTTCCGATGTCCTACAATTAAGTTCTGTGAGGTAATGATATGGAAAGAGCAGCGCTCTCGCCACGTCGCTGGATTTATATAATGCCAGTTGTATTTATTACTTACAGCCTGGCCTTTCTAGATAAAGCGAATTACAGTTTTGCCGCCGCAGGCGGAATCAATGACGATCTTGGGATTACGAAAGGTCTCTCTTCGCTAATTGGTGCACTATTCTTTCTGGGATATTTTGCGTTTCAGATACCCGGAGGGATACTTGCCGAGAAAACCAGCGTCAGAAAGCTGCTGGCGTTTGCTCTTGTTGTATGGGGTATCTGCGCCACAGCGACCGGGTTGGTTCACAGTATTCCGGTGTTGATCGTGTTGCGATTTATTCTGGGAGTTGTCGAAGCTGTCGTAATGCCATCGCTGCTCATCCTTACAGCCCGATGGTTCAGTAAAAAAGAACGTTCAAAAGCCAATACTATTTTTCTTTTGGGGAACCCGGTAACGATACTGTGGATGTCCATCCTTTCTGGATACCTCATTGATAACTGGGGTTGGCGACACATGTTCATTGTCCAGGGGGCTCCTGCTGTTGCCTGGGCAGTGGCCTGGTACCTGCTTATCCGCGATCGCCCTTCAGAAGTCAGTTGGCTTAGTCAGCACGAGAAACGCGCTATTGCCGAGACGCTGGAGGCCGAACAGCAGGATAAACCGGCCATGGCCGGTTACGGTCAGGTGTTCCGTTCGCCCAACGTGCTTAAGCTGGCCGGCTGGCTCTTCCTGCAGAGTATCGGGTATTACGGTTTCCTGATGTGGCTGCCTTCCATTATCCGGGCGTCATCCACCTCAATGTCGCACACAGGCTGGCTGGCCGCGCTTCCGTACGGGCTTGCCGTGATATTCATGCTGATTGCCGCCTGGCTGAGTGACAGGATGCAGAAGCGAACGCCGTTTATCGTCTGGCCGATTGTCATCGCCGCGGTATGCTTTGCGATGCTGAGCATTACCGGAACGGGGCATTTCTGGCTGTCATACACGCTGCTGACTATCGCCGGGATTTGCATGTACGTGCCTTTCGGTTCGTTCTTTGCGTCCATTGCTGACGTTCTGCCAAGCTCAATGGTGGGAGGAGCCACGGGGCTGATTAACTGCTGCGGTTCTCTGGGGGCCTTTTTAGGCGCCTATCTTGTTGGCTTCCTGAATTCAGCAACAGACTCAACCACCGCATCATATGTTTTGATGGCTGCATGCCTGTCTGGTTGCGCACTGTTGGGGAGGGCGATAAGAATCAACCACGATGAGCCAGTGGAACAATCAAAACCAATTACTCTATAGCCCAGTATCAATAATCAAAAGCCTGTTATTTTATTAGCAGGCTTATGAAGCTAATCGTTGCAGATTTCAACTTTCATTAAATGAAAAAATTAAAATCTGATGGCGTAAATAACCTTGCTCATGAAAATTCGATTCGACTCAAAGTGTCTATTCACACGCTGGCGTATTTAATTTTCCCATCGTATAAAGAGTCTGTTTTATCTTTCTTTTTTGCATCTGTTATTATCATGTCTATATCAGCGATATTGCAAACGTGTGAAAGCGCCCGATATCCTATTTTTGTAGTGTCAGCCAATACAACGCGTTTTGTCGCCGCGTTCAGAATGGCTTTCTTAGTGGGTATTTCAATTGCATTGATATTAGTGATCCCTGCTTCAGGATGTACCCCTTCAGCGCCCAGAAATGCCCAGTCGGCATGAACTTCGCTGAATTTCCTCGTGGCATCGGGTCCTACAAGGGTATATGAGTTCCCAACAACAACTCCACCCGTCACGTTTAGATTTATCGCGGGATATTGGCTCAGCAGCATAGCGATATTGAGGTCGTTCGTGATAACTGTCAGATCTTTTTTGTATATCAAACACGCAGCGAGCTCATAAACCGTTGAGCCATTGTCCAGAATAACAGAGTCACCGTCAGCTATCAGCGAAGCCGCAAAAGCGCCAATTGTCACCTTCTGCTCATGGTTTCTGCCACGACGAATGCTGTAAGGCGTGTCTTGCCCTTCAGAAGACAATACCGGCAACACGCCACCATGCGTTCTGACTATCTTTCGCCCTTTCTCAAGGTGCATTAGGTCTCTACGGATCGTTGAGCTATCCACCTCAAATACATCTGCTAACTGATTGGCATTCAGATAACCATTTGAAACTAACATGGAAAGAATTTTTTCCCGTCTCTCAGGTGCAAGCATTCGTCTTCCTCTCACAGATGTGTGCAAAGCGTCTTAAATCTATATATTCCTTCAAAAGATAATCTATTCATCTAGTTACATCAACAACGCAAACCATAAGTAAAAAGTAATATCATTGTCGCACAAACGATATCGTGCATTGACATGCACGATATCGTGCATGTACGTTGTAGGTGTTTTTCTAACCTAATGACGAGAATGCTATGAAAACCCCATATGAAAACGATATCTCCATGCAACCAGAAGCCGCTCTTGCGCAACTCGACACGCCGTTGCCGGAAGGGCTTAATTCTTTAAAACTAGATAGTTATGACCGAATCATCCTGACCGGTATGGGGTCTTCTGACTATGGCCTGATCCCAATTGAGAGAGCGCTTGCTGCCAGGGGATATCCGGTATGGAGAATTGATGCAGGCCGCCTGTTGGATATGCCTTCACTGGTAACTGAAAACACGCTTTTGTGGGCTACATCTCAATCTGGAATGAGCGGTGAAATTGTTGCGCTACTTGAGCAAGGTATTCAACCACGCACGCTTATTGGATTAACCAATCATCCAAATAGTGTATTGGGTAAAAAGGCTGACATCCTCATCTCACTCAACAGCGGTGACGAAGCGACTGTAAGCTCAAAAAGCTATCTCAATACCTTAATCGCCAGCCACCGTGCTCTGGCTGTTTTGCTTGATGAGGATGAGCATGCAATTTGCAGCACCGTTAAAAACATCGTTCCGGTAATCCGTTCTCTTCTGACTGCCAATCAGCATGTTGCGGGGATGGCAGAGTCTCTTTTCAGCCATACGCACCAACGTGTCGCATATATTGGCACCGGCTCATACGCCTCAAGCGCGCTGACCGGAGCATTGATCACTAAGGAAGCTTCAAAAGTTAGCGCGGAAGGTTTTGTTGGCGGAGAGTTTCGTCATGGTCCTTTGGAAACGTCTGGTAAAGGCATGCTTGCCGTTCTTCTTGGAAAGCCAGGCGATGAGACTCTGGAGCGCCTGTCTGCAGAAATGATGGCGAATGGCACGAGCGTCGTCACAATTGGCGAAGCAGCTTTTGCAGGATCAACACTGCTTTCCGTTCCTGAAGGTAGCGAATTGTGCCAACTGCTGTGTGGCTTTATTTACATCGAACACCTGACTGTTGAATTAGCCGATCAGAATGGTTTTGTGCCAGGGCAGTTCCTGTACGGTCAAAAAATCACGGTGGCGGTATGACGGAATTAATCAAAATGGTAAAAGCTGGTGTCGATATCGGAGGAACCGGTACTCGTATCATTGTTCACGGTGAAGAGGGCATTCTGAGCACTAAAACCATTCCAACGGCTTTATTTAATGCGGTTGAACAGGAACAGCGCTCCGAGCTTCTGGCCTCACACATCCTCTCTTTAATTCCTGAGGGGACGAAACTGGTTAGCCTGGGAATAGGTGCAAGTGGACCCGTAGATACAAGTTCAGGGATTATTAATAACAAAGATACTCTTGAATGTTTTTCTTTTTTCCCTTTGGTTAATGAGCTAAAAAAATTACTCAATGTAGAAGTCGGCATAGATAATGATGCGGTTGCTGCTGTACTTGGCGAGTATTATTTTGGTGCTGGAAAAAATAGCAAACGGCTTTTAATGGTTACGCTTGGGACCGGTATCGGTGTCGCTTTACTTGATGAAGGAAAACCTTTCCGCACCAGTGATGGCCAACATCCTGAGGCAGGACACATTCCTGTCTCAGGTAACCCAACAACTTGTTATTGCGGTTTACGAGGTTGCTGGGAAATGCTTGCGTCAAGAACATGGCTCCAGCAAAACTTAGAAGCGCTACTGCCGGAACATCCTTTTGAAAAAAATGACATCAATTTTTATAAAGAGATGGCGAAAGAAAGAGAAGATATCGCGAGCGTATTTCATCGTTATGGAAATTATCTTGGAAGAGGTCTGGTAACGCTACTGACGTTATATGGTCCAGATCTCACCATCCTGAGTGGCAGCGCTGCTCATTATTATCCATTGTTCAAAGAAGGATTGGAAGAATCTCTCACGCGTGCAGATGCGTATGCAATTAACATGAAAATTGTGCCATCAGAATTAGGTGATACTGCTGGGGCTCTCGGGGCAATCGTTATTCCTGCACTTAGTTAATTATAAATGACAGACGGGTGGGCATCATGGGGCAATTAAAAAGCAAAGAAGTCTCAAGCAGTCATCGTGGAACAAAAATAAGCATATTTATTATCATGTCGGTCATAATATCTTCCGTAGGAGGAATTATATTTGGTTATGACACGGGAATTATAGGAGGAGTAATCCCTCTTATTGGTAAAGAGTTTCAGATCAACGACCTTATGCAAGGCATTGTTGTAAGCATGTCACTCCTCGGCGCGATGTTGGGATCTCTTGCCGCAGGCCCGCTTGCTGATAAATATGGACGCAAAATTAATCTACTGGCTTCGGGTCTTTGCTTTGCTGCAGGTGCCGCGATTTCAGGGTTTAGTAACAGCATCGAGCTGCTCATCTTTGCTCGTATACTTCAGGGGATTGGTGTTGGTGCTTCATCCGTACTAGTACCCGTGTATATCGCTGAGCTTTCGCCTGCTAAAATTCGTGGTGTTCTTGTCACCTCATTTCAGCTGATGATCACCGTTGGTATTGTGATGGCTTACGGTGTAAACATGGTCGCAGATAGCCATGCTGAATGGCGAATGCCAGTTGGGATTGCTGGCGTCCTGGGCGTTATTCTTGCAATAGGCGTCATGTTTGTAACGGAATCCCCTCGCTGGTTAATTGCGACAAACCGTAAAGATACAGCGAAGCGTACATTGATTAAATTGCGTGGGACCAGCGATGTCGATGAAGAAATCAATGAAACAGAACGGCTGAACGCTATTGAAAGTGTGGATATGCGTTGGCGTGACCTTTTCAGGGGGCATGTCAGACCAATGATTGCTATCGGGGTGTTGGTTGCATTCTTCTCCAATGCTTGCGGCATAAATTTGGTTATTTACTTCGCTCCTCAAATCCTCCAGTCCAGTGGGTTTACTTCCTCGGCATCATGGATTGGTACTTTTGGGCTTGGAATTACAAATGTTCTGTTTACTGTTGTTGGCATGCTAATCGTCGAGAAAGTTGGTAGACGTCCATTGCTGATTCTGGGTGCTATAGGTTTGACGGTTAGCCTTGTTATTCTTGCGGTTATCTTCTCTATTCCTGCATTCCCCGGAGGCAACTGGCTAGCATTTAGTTCTTTAGTCTTTTACATCATCATGTATGCAATTAGTCCAGGCATGTTAGGTTTCTTGATTATTTCAGAAATCGCACCTTTAAGAGCCAGAGCTAAGGCGACGAGTTTGTCAATCTTCGTCATATTTGCCACCAACTTAGTCATCGCTATATTCTCCCTGCCGATGTTAAACGGATTGGGGGCGTCTACAACATTCTGGATTTTTTCTGCAATATGCATTGCTTACACCATATTCAGCTTCTTTGTTCCAGAAACTGGCGGCAAGAGTTTGGAGGAAGTTGAACTTTACTTCAAAACTAAGGCGGAAGGGGCCCATACTGATTCCCTCGAAGAGGCGAAAAGCTAAAATCGTTAAAGCATTATGTTAATAAAATGGCAAGCCCTGACTCAATAAAGTGGCTTGCCATTTTTATTATTTATACGTAGTTATGTGACGAAGTTTTAATTCATTGGGTTCTATAGTATAAAGCCCAGGCTTATGGCTAGGGATTTATAAATTTACCAAAAGAAATTACTATTTCAATCGTTGGATTGTTAATACATTAATCACGGATTTCTTTTAATTCAGTTAACGCTTTAAGGAAATAATAATCCCCATATCCCGTTGCCTGATCGATCCCCAGCCCGTGCGGAAGGTCTGCCGTTGAATGCGCCAGTAAACCTTCGTTGTCACCCACAATACAATGCTCAGCCAGCGCCTTGAGCATTGCCTCTGCGGTGGTCAGATAGCGCTCCTTGCCAGTCAGCTTATAGAGACGAATCATACCGTATGCGCTGATTGCACCAGCAGAGGCGTCTTTTGGCGCGTCAGCTGGTGCATTGTAATCCCACAGAGGGATCAGGTCGGCGGGCAGATGGCTGATAATAAACTCGGCCACTTTTTCCGATGCAGCCAGGTACTTCGAATTATCCAGACCCGCTGCCAGCATGGCCAGACCCGCAATCGCCCAGCCCTGACCGCGTGACCAGCGGCTGTTAGCTTCCATACCCTGATAGGTATCTCCACGGATACCACGTCCGTCTTCCTCGAAGTGGTAAACATGGAATACAGAACCATCTTCACGTAGATGATGTGCGAGAGCCTTTTCAGTATGGGTATGTACCACATCAAGCAGAGCCGGGTCAGCACCTTCTTTAACCGCCCAGACCAGCAGAGGCAGGTTCATCAGGGTATCGATGAGAACGCTGTTAGACCATTCCTGACCGCCAAAGAAACCCCAGCCAGGGATGAAGCCGGATTTGGTATTGAACTGACCCGCCAGGCTGTGTGCAGAAGTAATAGCCGCGTCTTTCCAGGCTTCATTACCTGTGTAGCGCCAACCCGTAATGGCACTTGGGTGGAACATAAACCCAAGATCGTGATTATGCGTATCGTTAGAACGAGGAAGCAGGCGTTCTGTGAAATGGGTTGCGCGCTCCTTAAGCGCACTGTCTTGACTGTGATGCCAACTCAGCCACAAAACCCCTGTCCAGAATCCACCGGTCCAGACGCCGTCAGGCGTGAACCCATATTTTCCGCCTTCAGTAACATGCGGAAAGTCTTCAAATTTTTCGGCATTGATCTGAGTTTTTTTAACGCACTTATCGATAGCACTTTCTAACCAGGACATGTTGGCCTCATTTTCTCGGGTTGAGAGGGAAAGATTGAATCAATGTATTATTGTTATTACATTGAGTCAACAAGATGAGGTGAAAGTGTGATCTGTGTAACCTGTCAGGCTAAAGATATTTAATACGGTTGTTGATGTGATATACATATAACATTATCGCATCTATTAGATAACTGAGGTGGCATGTTGTCGGTAACAAATGAAACGGAAGGGAATTATTCTTTGCTTGATGCGACTAGCCCGGTACCGCTTTTTCATCAGCTGCGGGATTTGCTGGAACATTGGTTTCATGAAGCCTACACGGTAGATGACGATCTCCCGACGGAAAAGGACATTACTGAAAAGTTTGGCGTAAGCCGGATTACGGTTCGTCGTGCGCTTGATGCGCTGATCAACGAAGACATTGTGGTGCGGCCCAAATCCCGGGGACGACTTCGCCTGCGTCGTCCTGCACCGGTTCAGCGCCTGAACAGACTGCGCGGATTTTTTACAGATGATTTACTGGCAGCAGGCATTAAAGCATCAACACGTACGATCAGCTTCAGCCGCACCGTTAACGAACGTATCAATACCGCGCTGCATCTGAAGTCTGGCGCTGAATGCTTCTGTGTCGAGCGCCTCCACTACGCGGCGGAGGTTCCGATCTCACATCAGCTGTCGTATATCCCGGTTGAGCTTTTGCCGCAGCTGGAACATTACGATTTGAATAAATCGCTGATGGCTTTGTTTGACAGCGCACTGCCCAGCCCGATTCATCGTGGTGAGCAGCAGTTACTGGTCCGGGGAGCAACGCTTGATGAAGCAGCGCATCTGGGACTGCCGGTCGGATCGTCAATTATTTCCATTTCGCGCGTTGCCTACATGGAAAATAACGGTGCCGCTGAGTATTTCATTGCAACCATGAACCCAAAGTTTTATCAGTTTTCCATGACCGTATACGCCGATAACTAAACGGGCAGATGCCCCGGTTTCATGGAGTGCTGCGCCGTTCGCAGTCAGACGTTCGAACTAAAACTTGTCACGCATCCCCAATTGGATGCCAATTGTAAGCCAGAGGAAGAAATGAAAAAAACGCTATACGTCAGCGATCTGGATGGAACTCTTCTGAACAGCGGAGGCGTTTTGTCCGACTTTTCCCGGCTTGCAATCGAAGGCTTTTTTGAGAAAGGCGTGCTGTTTACCTGCGCAACGGGCAGAACCCTCAGCTCCGTCAATATGCTGCTAGAGGGTGTTAAATTCTCCTGTCCGGCTATTCTCAGCGATGGTCTGTTTATCTACGACATGGTGGCTGAAAAAGCGGTTCACACTGTGCGCCTGGATGATGCTTTGATCCGGGCCGTCGAAGATGAGCTTAAGCAACGTAATCAGGAGGGATTTCTTTACTGTCTTAAGGGGAGTGAGTACGGATTGTTTTACAAGTCTGCCAAAACCCCGCTCAGCCAGCACTTTATCGAAAGTAAGCGCCCCTTCCTCGGCGACAATATTTTTGAAACACTTTCGTTCAGCGAACTACCAGAAGAGTATGTGCCGCTTTATTTTGTCATTTACAGCGATTATGAATCTCTCTCTTCACTGCAGAATCAGGTTACAGGGAAAGAGGGTGCACATTGCCTCCTTAACCGTGATGTATACAGCACGCGGCAGGATATATATTTCATGAATATCCTTTCTGACAGAACCTCAAAAAGCTCTGCTGTTCAGTATCTGAAGGAATATCTGGGGGCAGATGAAGTCGTCGCCTTTGGTGATAATTTCAACGATCTGCCCATGCTGTTGAGCGCTGATCGCTGCTATGTGCCTGAGAATGGTATTGAAGAGGCGAAAGTTATCGCAACGGAAGTCATCCCTTCTTGCGATGCAGATTCGGTTGTCAGATTTATCGAAAAAGATATCCAGAATTAACCAACCCGCTATTAATTTACACACCCGGTATCCGTGTGTGGATGTGTTTTGCTTACAGGCATGGAGGTGTTTTATTAATAAGCTTTTAAACAGGAGGCTTTGCCATATGATCTGAGCCATGCAATAACGATGGCAAAAGCATTGGTTGCTGGTGGTGTACGGGTGCTTGAAGTCACGCTGCGGACCCCAGTGGCTGTGGATGCCATCTGCGCAATTGCAGATGAAGTTATTGAAGCGATGGTCTGGGCAGGAACAGTCCTGATCTGTTCTTTCTTAATTAAGAAAAACTAAGTTTAGCATTTTGAGTGTTCGGCACAGGGCCGCTATAGCAGCCCTTAATATTTAAGACTTATGTAGAGTCAGTCATTCCTAACTATTATCGACCTCAATAGCCTTATAAAAAACTTTTATAGTTTCTTAAGAGGTTTGCCTGGTGCCACTTTAGGTGATGGAGAAGGTTTAGGAAGGTTAGTCTTAATTGAGAATATGTTAATATGCTCCTTCCAGCCCGCATGAGTTGCTGACACCATATATTTAATTAATCTTTTATCCGTTTCACCATGGTAACAGGGTAGGACAAAGTTAAGTAAATATGTATCAAACCTGATACCTGGAAGTTTGTAAGATTGTGTCTCTACATCACCAAGATAGACAAATGGAATATTCCCATCTGTCTTTGGCCTGAATGTGACAATATAATGCTTAGTCACATTAGCCATTGCAGAGCATTGGTCAGCAAGGCGTTTGTGTTCGCTTTTGCCGTGGTCAGGTGAGTTTCTTGGATAGTTCTTAGCTTGTCCAATTATGGCCTTTGAAAAATTGGGATGTCCGTTATCAAAAAAATCAACACGTAACCCAAAGTCGCAACCATATTCTTTTTCAGCGCTACCCGCGCCCTTCGATGTGGTTTTGGAATCCTGAAAGTCCAGAAAATAGCCAGTCCCAAAATTGATTTTGCCAAGCCTGCCCATGAATTTTGTGAAAAATCCATCTTCATCAGCATGAGTAGCATGCGTGGTTTTCCTTGCGGATGTTACCATAGCCTCTTCAAGTTTTGAGCTCAACTCATCAAAGTCTGCTTCACTTATCCCTATCATTTCCCATGCAGTTGCCAAGGTTTCCTTCTCCTTTTAGACAATCCTATTAGTCGGTAAAAGTGGTTTGAACGATTACGAACAACATAATCTAAGACTCTACTAATAGGCATTTCAAGCAATTAGTTTGAGTTTTACTTTACGTAACTGGCATGCTCCCCGTTGATTAATACACCGCGATGTTAGTAATGTCTTCATCAGTCACATGAGGACATTTCCATGAAGACGCGATTTTCCGACGAACAGATCATCAGTATTCTCCGCGAGGCTGAAGCCGGGGTTTCGGCCCCGAATTCACCTGTCGCGCTGGATCTATGTGCCTTTGAACATGGTGTTGAGTTGCGCTTAATCCAGCCGGGCAAGCTAACCCAGAACGGATTTATTAAGAGTTTCAACGGTCGCTTCCGGGATGAATTCCTGAATGAGAACTGGTTTAATGCCCGGAAAATCATTAATGACTGGCGGCAGGACTATAACGATTCCAGACCTCATTCATCGCTGAAATACCAGACGCCGTCTGAATTTGCAGCAGGCTGGAGAAACGGGAAAAAAAGAAAAATCAACCGACAGTTATTAACTGAAGGTTGTATTTAATACTGGGGCAAGCTCACGGGTGTCTGGAGCGATTAACGTTTCAGAACGTTAAATTTCGCCCCGGAACTTGGCCCATTCCGCCCAGCAATTCTCCGGGTCAATGTCACGATATCCACGACTTTCAGCCAGTGCCCGTGCAGCATCGCTGTCCACCATGATGGCCGTGGCGTTGTCACGAACGCGGATAACGTCTTCCTCTGTCAGCGGGCTTCCTTGCTCTTGTTCCTTACTGAGTAGCAAGGTAATCAGAGGGGGGAATGAAAACAATGGTCATTTATCAATATCCTTCTGATAGACAGGATCGCTGCCTCGGAGAAGTAAATATTATGCCGGAATTCTGTTTCTGAATGGAGCAGGATCTCGGGGCAGGGTCAGTTAATTAAACTGATATTTATAGGAAAGTACAAAACGATTGTCAGGAGAATCAAGGTAAGTGTTGTTGTCCATAATAAATGTCATCACATTAATCGAGTTATGCTTGTCAATCGAATAACCCAGACCGATCCCACCGAAATACCCATGGTAGTTTTCACCCGCATCATTCTTTGAACCGTATGAACCTGCCGCAAAAGCAATCATCGTCAAATCCGGTGTCAGTGGCTTCAGCGTAAAAGCGCCAAGATATCCGCTGCTACCTGATGTCGTAATGGTTTCAAAATTGGATTCGGGTGACATATTTTCGGCAAATTGCGGTGAGACGCAGGCACCTTTGTCATCACGCTGGCAATCCCGGACTTCCCCTGTATTGTACGTATAGCCAGCCATGGGGAAAATCTGGAACCCTCCCGGCGAAAAGCCAAAGTAACTGAGGGGGATGAACGTGCCGACGGAATAGTTTGTCTGCGTGGCGCCATTGGTGTATTCGTTTTTGCCAAAGTTGAAGTTCACTATTCCTACGGGGAACAGCCACGAACCGCCTATACGCCACTCACTGGCATCACTGTTGATGCGGGCATTGAGCTTTTTAGCCTTGTCGAGCGCAATCGAACCGGAAAACGAGACGTTGCTGTCATCCATGTCATAGGTGTCGGACCACGACACGCCCACCTTGGTGGTGACTTTCGTCGGGTCATCGTCGAGTTTATTGTCCCCTTTGGCATCATCTGTTCCTGCTGCCATTGCACCGCCGCACATCAGGCTGAGAAGAATAAAAGTCATGCCGGAAGCCGTTGATTTCATATAACCCCCAGAAGGTTATGTATCTTTAGATTTAAAATGTGTAGCTGTAATTCATGCTGAAGAAATAGATGTCAGGATTGTGATAGGTGCCTTTCAGCAGCGGTGACGCTACCCCCGACGAGTCCATTTTCAGATATTCAAATGCCGCACCCACGTTGCTGGACGCCGTCACCTGGTATTGCGCTCCCACACCAAAGCGCCATGCCTGTCCTGACGGCATCGTCATTGAGGCGTCGTTTTGATCACGGTAGAAGCTGCTGTCATACGCCACCCCGGTATTCAGACGCCAGCGATCGTCTGGTCGGTACTGAACGCCTAAGGCGGTATGCCAGGTATCCTTCAGGCGGTTATCCCGATCTACCGCCTCACCGGACACATATATCTGGTTGCCGCCATACTGGCTCCAGTTCTGCCAGCCAAGATCGCCCATAACCGACCACTGCTGGTTGAAATCATGGACCAGACTCAACATCAGTTGGTCCGGCGTGTTGATCTGCGCAGACAGCGGCAGGGTATATTCAACATTCGGCAGCTGCGGGAAACGCGCTTTACCATCAACACTAAAATGGTATTCCGTTTTGCTGGTGTAATTCAGGCCAACCCGTGTCTTGTCGGTAATGTCAAATAGCAGGCCCGTGCGGAAATTAAGCGCCCAGTCGTGGTCGCTGGCTTTTTCATCCTGGCCATCGACGTTGCGCGTTAATGACAGGTAGCCATAATTAATGCCCAAACCCACGCCCCAGGAGAGACGAGGGTTAATTTTCCATGCGATAGCAGGGCTGAGTGTTAATCCGACTAAGGTACTTTTCTTGATTAACCGGTCGCCCGCCCATTCGCCAAAATCAAGTCCCAGCCCGTAATTGCCATACAGGCCGATGCCTGCTGAGAGGTCATCGGTCAGGCGATGATGGTAGAACAGGCTGGCGCCAGGGAACCAGCCGATGGTATTACCGGGGCTTTTGCCCTGATAGCCGGCATCATCATCCAGACGATAAGGTGTATCCCCGTAAAGCGCCTGTAGCCCACCGGTAATCATGTTATCTGGCAAACGCGTCATCCCGGCTGGGTTGGTCATCAGTGTTGAGGCATCCTGGGCACGCGCCGCCTGTCCTGCACCCGCCAGCCCCGTGTCTTCCGTGGCTATTTCATATAAGTACAACCCGCTGCTGTGAGCCTGACTGGCATAAATAGCGCCTGCGAGGGTGAAAGCTTGTAGCAGCGATTTCTGTCCGCTTTTAATCATGGCGACATCCTCATTGTTTTATAAAGGTCGGGCAGCGAACACTCTCAATCGCTTGCTGATACTGATCGTGACGCCCGTCCTTTAATGCGCTGCCCGCGGCGCTGAGCGCCTGATGGTTAATCTGGCTGTTGAGGAAGACGGATTTCACTTTTTCGTCGGGAACAGTGGAGGAAATATCACAATGAGTTCGCAGATCTTTAATCATGACCTGTTCATTCAGGGCATGAGCCAGAGTGTCATAGGGTGATGCCAGTGCAGACATCGAGGAAACTAACAGTGTCGTTAAGATAAATGTCTTCATTCATACCCCCAACCTGTGGATTTCAGATTTTGTTCCACTTCCGTCGACGTGACTGCCTGGTAATTTTGTTTCATCAAACTGAAGCAGGCGGCCGGTGTTTGCCAGGACCATTAACGTGCTCAGGTTATGTAATAAAGCCGCAATGAGCGCACCCGCTGCGCCCAGTAATCCTAGTGCAGCCGCAGAAACAATCAGCAGCGTCCAACCCAGACCAATGAAGACATTGACCAGCAGAGTCCGTCGGCATTTACGGCTCAGCCTTATCGCCGTGGGTAATCTTCTGAGATCGCTTCCTGTCAGGACAATGTCAGCTGACACCATCGCAATATCGGCGCCATTTGCGCCCATCGCCATACCGACTGCTCCGGCCTTAAGCGCCAGCGCATCGTTGATGCCATCGCCCACGACCAGCGGACGCCAGCCAGCGCTGACCGCCTTTTGCACTTCATGCAGTTTTGTCGAGGGCAGGGCTTGCGCGACCACTTCATTAATGTGAAGCGTTTGAGCAACCTGATGTGCGGCAGATAGCCGATCGCCCGTGAGTAACAACCGCCGTTCAATGCCCAGCGTTTCCAGTGATTTAAGCGCCACTGCCGCTTCCGGACGGATCGTATCGGCCAGTAGCAGCCAGCCCATAAACTGACCGTTATGTGCCAAACCGACGATGGGACCATCGTGTTCCGGAGCGGGAATGTGCGGAACAGAGTAGGCTGCAAAAAGGTCGGCTCGTCCCAGTAACGCGATGCCTGATGGCGTCTCAGCCACGACACCCAGCCCCTGTTTTTCTTCGACGTGACTCAGTAAAGGCCAGTTCTCCTTCGTGACATACTCGGCCAGAGCATGGCTGACCGGATGGCTACTCGTGGCACCTAACGCCGCGGCGAGTGCCAGCATCTCCTTGTACTCCACTCCCGATACCAGAAGAGAATCCACGATGTGCAGGCGTCCCTGCGTCAACGTGCCGGTTTTATCGATAATAAGGGCGTCAACTTCCGCTAACTCTTCCAGAAAAGCGGCATTGCGTATCAGGATGCCGTGGCGGGCCGCAACGGCAATGCCGGCCATGGCGGTTGCGGGGGCGGACAGCACCAGTGCGCAAGGGCAGGCGGCCACTAAAACGGCTAACATGGCCTGGCTGTCGTAGGTTAAAAACCAGGTGCTGGCGGCGATAAGCAGAACCAGAATGAGATAATGAGAGGCGTACCGTTCCAGCAATCGCGTAATGGGGGGTTTTGCCTGTTCGGCATCTTTCATCAGCGCAATCACTTTTCCTAAAGTCGATTGCGCGCCGGTATGGGTGACCTCCATTCGCAGCAAGCCGTTCAGGTTTATGGCGCCGCCAAAAACCAGGCTACCTGGCCCGGCCTCCTGTGGGACGGACTCTCCGGTGATGGAAGCCACATCCAGGCTGGCATTGCCACTGACTATCTTTCCGTCTGCAGGAATGCTGTCACCGGCTCTTATTTCAACCGTATCGCCCACCACCAGCGATAAACTGTCCACATTTTCAAACGTACCATCACTGAGTAAACGCCGGGTGCGGCTGCGCGTTAATTTGGTTAAACCCGCAATAGCCTGACGCGTACCCATCACGCTTCGTTCTTCAAGGATGTGGCCAAAAATCATTAAGACGGGAAGCAATGCGGCGGTAATTAAGTCCCCCAACGCCCAGGCACCGAGCATCGCCAGCACGATCAACAAATCGGTGACTCCGTGTAGGTCTGGATGTCGCAGGCTGTGCCAGCCCGCGCGAAATACCGGGACGGCGACAATCAGCCACGCGACACCGGCCAGCAGATCGCTTATCGCTGATTGATCCGGGGATAGCAACCGCCACAGCAGGCTCAGCAGAATGAGGCCCACGGTAGTCATTGCCAGCGTCAGCTGAATGGCCATCCGGCGTCGTTCTTCCGGCGTTAACAGCCCCTGACTGAAGTTGGGATGGATATGACCATGGCTACACTGGTGGCTCATGGGAAGCTCCCGTAAATTTTCTGAGAAGTGGCAGGTGGCGGGGTGCCGTCAGGCGCAGGACCCTGCAACAGCAACTGACTGCTGTCACCCGGCGTAACCGTAATCACCTGTCCGGCAGATGACAGAATATGGGTAATCTTTTCCCGCCATAACCTTGGCAGCAGGCCAACGGCTGAACCATCAGCGCGCGCCTGCGCAAGTTTCGTAATGGTCTGCGTTGAGACTTCTGCCTGAGCGCGCATTTCACTGCTCGTAGCGTCCGCCTGCTGGAGTAACCGGTCGGCTTGTTGCTGGGCCTGCTGTAGCCGAAGCGTCGCTTCGTTCTGTGCCTGCGCAATGTTCTGTTCTGCTTGCTGGCTGGCGGTCAGCACGGAGTCAAAGGCGGGAACCGCATCAAAGGGTAATGAAGAGGCGATATCAACACGTTCAATCTCAATACCCGGTGCATTACCACTTTCGTTGAGCTGCTCGAGATCCTGCTGAATTTTTAGCTTCAGATCGTAGCGCAGTTTTGAGCGCGCCTGCGCCGAGTCGCTATCGTTCTGGACCGATTCCGGACGGGCAACCAGAATGGTGTCCAAATCGCGACTGGCACTGACAAGGGTGGCCGCGTGCTGCGCCAGGCGGTCAATCAGCGCAGCGATATGTGGTCGCTGTAAGACGAACCGGAGCGGGTCACTGATGCGATAAAAAATCTGCATGTTCAGCTGAACAACCCCTGCGTCGCCGGTCAGAAGATAGCCCGCGCCGGCGCCTGCATCAGAGTCATACTGATCGGGAGAAAGGCGTTTCAGTTGCTGGCTGCGCTGCAAGGGCAGCACATCATGCTGAAGAATGCGGGCAGGTCCGGGGATCACTTCAACCCGATCAACCGGGTTGGGCCAGGCGAACAGGACGCCGGAATGTTCCACCGCAACCGGATTGCCAAAGCGCAGAACAACAGCCTGACTGTCAGGCGGGATCTGATGAAAGCTTGAAAAAACCCACACCAGGGCAGCCAGAAGTGTCGCGGCATACAAGCCGAAAAAGGCAATGCGATAAGACTGCCCCCACGGAGAATAACCAGAAGACGGGTTTCTCATTGTGCCGCGCGCTCCGTATCAGTGGGCTGCTGAACCAGCGCTTTGAATGGCGCAGCATTGGTACTGAGTACGATTCTGGTGCTTTTGTTCACCACGTCATTCAACGTATCAAGGGAGCGAAGCAGGTTGTACAACTGTGGATCCAGTGAATAGGCCTTAGCATAAATAGCGGCAGAATCACGTTGCGCCTGAGCCGTGATGGTTGCCGCCTTGACGGAGGCGTCCGCCTCAAGTACGCGCGCATCTCTGTCCGCTTTGGAATGGATTTCTGCTGCCATCCTTTTCCCTTCCGCTGTGCGTTCCGTGGCTATCGTTTCGCGTTCAGCACGCATCCGGTCAACCGTCGCGTTCAGGGTGACCGCCGGTAAGGTCAGTCGCTCGATCCCCACATCAACCAGTTCAACGCCGTAGCTTTTTAATAACTGTTCTTTGAGCTGAGCCTTTATTTGCTGTTCAAGCTGCGGAATTTTTACTTTTTTTCCATCGGTATTCACAATGTCAGACAAAGCATAATTACTTGTGCTGGTTTCCAGAGAAGAGCCGATGAACGTGCGGATCTGCCGTGCCGCTTCTTCAGGTTGGTTCTGAACCGCCCGAATAAAACGCAGAACGTGGGTTTCATCCGGCTCAACTTTCCAGATAGCCCATGCCTGAACAATAATCCTTAAGCCATCACGGGTGCCCACATCCTGCAGCCCACTGGAAGTAGAGCGACTGCGCAAATCGACTTCCATCGGGGTTTCGAACGGTGCGGGCAGGCGCCAGGCCAGGCCGGGATCTAAAATGACCCTGACGGGGCTGCCGAAGCGCGTGATAATGGTGGCGCTGCCTGCAGGGACCTGAACCAGGCACGCGATAAGCAGAGTCAAAATAATCAGCAATGCGGCGACGAAATACCGTTTCCATCCCCCTTTCGTCTGACGCGAACGGCCTTCAGGGTTCTGATTCATCATCCCGATCTTATTGGGCTCAACGGGTGATGAGATTGTCCGGATCTTCATTATGCGTCGCCTTTTATTGATTATTTTCAGATGTCTGCCAGAACTGTCTTAAGTCAAGGATGGGAGCATGGTGCTGCGAGATTTCATCATCAAGAATAAGCAGCGGAGTATGCGACAGGGCTTTACTGAGAATCTGGTAACGCCTTTCATTAACAAATGCTTGCGGATTGATCTCCCACGAATCATGTTCAGCGCTGTAACGGGTCAGAGCATTATCTGCCAGGGCTTGTTGTTCATGTGAAAATGCCTGAGCAGTGTTGATGGCGGTGAGCGCAACGCGCTGAGAGTCATTGGCGAGTGCTGCGGCGTAGCCTTTTTCTCGCGCAATCAGCGCATTTGCTGCAATCTGGGCTGCCTGCACACCGTGATAGGCATTGGCTGCACCCGCAGGGGGATGAATAGATTCGACGCGGGTGAAGAGCAACTCCACACCTAAATTAAGCTGGCTAAGGCGTTGCTTAATGGCATCATTCAGAACAACGGACATACCCGCACGTTGTTCATTCAGTAAGACATCGAGCTGCTGATGGGCAAAATATTGCGTGAGGACCTGTCGTGCGACCCGCTGGATAGTGGAGGGTAAATCGTCAGCGTGGTACAGGCTGTTCATGGCATCCGTATCATGCAGACCCACTCGCCAGATAAGCCGGATGTCCATATTCACTATCTGAAAACTCTGTTTGTCACCGATGGAACTGGCGATAACCTGAGCCTGATCGGTGGTATGCGTATTGTCCCACAAGCGCCAGCTGTCCTGCGGAGCAGGCCCTTCAATACGGTCCTGTACCTGGGGTGCAGACGCGTTAGCCGGCGGTAACTCATCACTTAACTGCAACTCGTACACCGCGCCATAATCGACGGGACGCACCTTGCCGAAGGGCCACGGCAAACCGATGTGTATACCAGGGAGCAGGACTTTCACCGGCTGCCCAAATCGTTCGTATACTCCTCGCTGAGAAAGAGGGATTTGATGGAGTCCGCTGACTAACCAACCCACGAAAACGATCCCCAGCAACACGGGGGTAAAAATTCTCGCCAATAAGGCAAACGCCTGGATCTTCCCAATATCGACACCAAAGTGCTGATAGATTTTTTTACGGATTAAAAGAAGCGGATGAAGTGGCCAGTGATAATATTCAGCAACCATGCTTCTGCAAAGGAAGGGCGCGGACCATCCTTTGCGGGGCAGGGAGAAAATCTTCGTGACGGAACGAATAACAAACTCTGCAGCAATTAAAACAATCAGGGCGCAGGCAAGATAAATAACCCAAAGCGAGACCCTGGGCAGATAATTGTTGAGTGCTAATGCCACCGTGATGAGCAGAAGAATGCTTAATAATGCACGCGTCAACCCCGTGACCATGGGATGATCATGCCATTGACGAATCGACTTAACGCTGAGCGTGCGTTCAATAACCAGCACTGAAAAACAGACGAGGATCAGTACGCATCCAACGGGTATTAAGCCGGTTTTGATCGGAGGCAATGAACTTTCATTCGAGAAATTCTCAATAACCAGATAAACGGCGAGGCCCGCAGACACAATGGTTAAAGCCTGTTGATACAGATACCTGACCGAATGTCTTACTGCTGTAGTCCTTAATCTGTTCCAGTATCTTGCAAGTACTTTTTCATTTTCATGTGTTCGCGGAGATAACGGCTCAGCAGATGGGGACAGATTCAGTTGAATGTTTTCAATAACGGCAAATACAAGCAGGCAAACGGCTACCAGAGGCCGGGCGAAAATACGCCATGCCAGAAGGTCGTCTGTAGTGATGAGATAATAATATAAGGCGCAGGACAGAATGAGCAAAAGTAAGGAACATGCCCGATAGCCTCTGAGCCTGTTGCGCATTCTGCTGAAAATCGTGTGACTGTTCTCGCCACTGTCATTTGACACAATAAAACCTCCGCAGGTCATCCAGGATAAAGGGAAGCAGAAGGTGATTGATAAGAAGGGCTCAGCCCTTTAAACATTCAAGGCATATTGCTGTCCGAAAACAGCTGACCTGCATTTTATATGAAAGCGGGCTATTTCAACTGAATAGCCCGCATGGTTATTACGGCGTAACGATGTTGAACCAGAACTCAAATTTATCCATTGAGTTCAGCAGCTCATTGATTTTGTCAGCATTCCCTGTGACCTTAACTTCTCCTTTATCCTGAGCCTGCTGTAAAGTTTCATCCTTCAGGATGATCTTATTCAACGTATCGCGGCTGAGGGTCAGGGTTGCATCGGCATTATCAGCCTGGGAATTGGAGGTGTGGTTAAGCACGCCGTTTTCCAGTTCAAGCTTATACTTGCCACCGTCTTTGCCAAGGTCCACATTCAGCGTCGCTTTGGCATTGGCTGCCTTTTCCCCATTGATATGTGTCGCGAGATAATCGAAGAACATCTCTGGTGTCATAGCGCGGACCGTATCCGGGCTGGCGGTATTTGGCGTGGGTCCTTTCACCACACCGCTGCGCAGTTCCTGTGCACCGGTAAGGTAGAAGTTACGCCACGGGCCTGACTCAGCCTGATAGCCCAGCTGTTCAAGTGCATCAGCTTCCAGTTCACGTGCAGCCTTATTATTCGGGTCGGCAAACACGACCTTACTGACCACCTGTGCGACCCAGCGATAATTACCCTGGTCGAAGTCGGTTTTCGCTTTTTGCAGAATATTGTCAGCACCTCCCATGTACTCGACAAACTTTTTCGCCCCTTCTTCGGGTGGCAGTTCATCCAGAGTGGCCGGGTTGCCATCGAACCAGCCGAGATACAGAACGTAGGTCGCTTTGACGTCATGGCTCACCGAACCATAATATCCGCGGTTAGCCCAGGTATTCGCCAGAGCCGGTGGAAGTTTAAATTTGGCTGCAATTTCATCGCGCGTCAGACCTTCGTTGGCCATACGCAAAGTCTGGTCATTGATATAACGGTACAGGTCACGTTGTGATCTCAGTAACTTATTAACGTTGTCATTGCCCCAGGTTGGCCAGTGGTGCTGAGCCAAAATAATCTCAGCTTTTCCGCCCCAGCGATTAATGGCGTCGTTAATATATTTTGACCATGGCAGCGGTTCACGAATTTTAGCGCCGCGTAACGAATAGGTATTGTGCAGGGTGTGGGTGACATCCTCTGCCGTTTCAATGATTTTTTTCTCTTCGATATACCACAGCATTTCAGATGGCGCTTCAGAACCGGGTGCCATCATAAATTCATAGGTCAGTCCGTCGATGGTATGCTTTTCGCCGGTTTTGGTGATGTAGTCAGTAGGTGCAATCAGCGTTACCGTACCGGCTGATGTGGTTGTGCCCAGTCCAGCACCGACCTGGCCTTTAGGATCGGCTTTGAGAAGGTTGCCGTACATGTAGCTGGCGCGACGGCTCATGACGTTACCGGCCATAATGTTCTCAGCGACGGCAGCTTCCATGAATCCTTGCGGGGCATAAATTTTGGTTTTTCCAGACTTAACGTCCGCTTCGTCAACCACCCCGCGAACGCCACCGTAATGGTCAACATGGCTGTGAGTGTATATCACCGCGATAACCGGTTTTTTGCCTCTGTTTTTGTAATAGAGGTCCATGCCGGCTTTTGCGGTTTCCTCCGACACCAGTGGGTCGACGACGGTAATACCATTCTTACCTTCAATTATCGTGATATTTGAAAGGTCAAGATTTCGGATCTGGTAAACACCATCGGTCACTTCAAACAGGCCACTGATATTAATTAACTGAGACTGGCGCCATAAGCTCGGGTTAACTGTATCTGGAGCCTTTTCACCTTCTTTGATGAAAGCATACTGACCAGGGTTCCAGATGACATTACCCGATTCCCCTTTAATGACTTCAGGGGGAAGTGGTGCAATAAAACCTTTGTGTGCATCTTTGAAATCAGTGTTGTCAGAGAAAGGTAGCTGACCGTACAGAGCATCGTTAGCCTGTTTTGTTGGTCCTGCTGCATCCTTTCTCAACTCATCTGCTGCCTGAACCAATGAAATTGAACTGAGTGAAGCGGCAAGCGCCATGCAAACTATTAGAGGCTTCAGTTTCATAGTTGTCCTCGAAGATATACCTAAAGGTTTGAATTGAAATAGCTGTAATAGTGCCTACCAGGAGTGGGTCCGTGCTCCTGATAGGGAAGTACATGGCGAAATGGGAATTGACGCGTAACATTTCGATCTAAACGTAGTACACCGCTAGGCTTAATCAATAACCATTAAGTACTTTTCTTTTTTTTACTTCGTAATGGTGATATTGATCAATTATTTTACTTTGGAAATCAATGTTAAATAAATCATAGTTAAATGATTATAATCAATGAGTTGTGCGTTAATTTGGATTTCAAATGCAACTTTATTGTGATAATGTAACATTAATATTTCATGGAGGATTTTAGGAATATAGCTATCAGGATGATATAACAGTGAAATTATCTTTAAGTGGTTGCTCCAGCTAAAATTAGAAAATCTGAAATATTTTAGTTACATCTTTAATGGCGTATGGCGAGTAATGTTTCCGCATGGGTTCTTGGTATTTTTAGGGTAATCATATGGTTAGTTATGTTTATGGGAGGGTATATCTTTACTTTGCTCGTTTATTCAAAAAGACACTCAGCAGGTCGGTTCGGAAATTCTTGTTTTGAGTGGTTTGTTATGCATCGAATGACACTTCATAAATAGCGCGGCCAGGCTATTGAAATTAGAGAATTCAAAGAAGAAGTGATGCTTATCCGAAGTGATGAATTTGGTATCAATGTTTAAAGCTTATTTTTTGTAAGAGCACCAGTGGCATAAGGTTTTCCGGACATCCAGTCGTCGAAGCAGATCTCTGTCTGGCGATGAATTTCTGATGAGGATGCTTCATCGGAATGTAGGTGTCGAGCATGAATTCATTTGAAAAAAATCATTGCGGAGTATTTGCTATGTTAAATGATCTACTGCAGAAGATAAGAGTACATATCTGGTCAAAGCTTCTCCCGATATTGACTAACGCGGAGGAGAAGCCTGATAACCCATATAACTACTACTCTGTATATTTCAGCGACATCAATGATGTTCGATTTTTTTTAGAAGGGTTTAATGACAACCCTGCTGATGGGAAACGGTATGGCGTGTTACTGGAAACACAAAGCCATAGCGTTTCAAACGTCGAACTCCCTACACTTGTTGAGATGAAAAGTGAGATCATTCATTACAGGAAAAATAGTTCATCAATTTACCGTGATGTTTTACTTTTTGCTTTTGATTATTACACGAAGGTTTTATATATTAAAAAATTCGTTTCCAGAGGGAAGGGGGAGTTTGTTTCAATGTTTGTTTCAGAAACAATCAGCCTCAGCCATGATCGTTATGCGATTTTAAAACTACTGCTAAGTGAGTATGTAAAAGTAAGACCATCCCGTGAAACGAATGGTTTTAACGAATCCGATATTTTGACCCTGATTCATGGTCGCTTGTGGTATAAACATATCCGCCGGGAAGAATACAAAGTGAAATTGAGATTACTCCTTGATTCTCTTGTGATTACAGGGGAGTTGAATGAATCTGAGGGGGTGTATTTTATTCAAAGCAAATCAGTCAATACCCTTGTCGATCATGAAAAGGCGTTGTCATTCAGTGAACACCAACTCAAAATACAAAAGAATATATTCAGATTCATTGTTGTCCTGACGGTTCTTCTGGCGATCATCATTCTCGTGCTGCTTGCCCTGGCTGGAATTGTCAATCTCGCCAGTATTTGGCAGAAGATATTGGAAATTAAACCGGTAAGGTTTTTTCTCAAATTCATCTAGAGTTTGCTTATGCTTTGGACATCACTAAGTTAATCGTGGCATCAATAAAAAAGCCACTTAGTGACTGACGAGTGAATGGTTAAATTCAGGAGGTGAAATAGATCTCCGGAAGACGTTTGATAGGTATAGCGTTGAAGAGCCCATGCCAGGCTATTTTATTATGCCCGTTTTATGCTCAGCCAAAATCTTTAGATATATTCATTCTTTCTTCATCTAAGAATAGCGCTTCTTTTACACCTGTATGCTGTGATTCATGGCCTTATCCTTAGTCTTTCAATGGCTGTGGCGGGCGCCACAGCGAGCTAAGAGTGAGCGAGAGTTTACACGACAGTCACTCATTCAATCTTTGAGCCAGAGCTGCCGGGCGTAAGCCATTGACAAATCCTCCGTGCAAATGGTTGTATAGTACAACCAAATTGGCAAGGTAACGTTAATGGCTACTGAACTTCAAAACATAAAAAATATCCGTGTGGCATCACGATTAATGGTGCGAGAACTGGGTTTCATGAACCAAAATCTGGCTGCAACGGATTATCCTCCGTCAGCCGTTCACGCCATGCTTGAAGTTGAACTTCATGGCGCAATGACAGCTGCTCAACTGGTGCAGATTTTGGGGCTGGAGAAGTCCAGCGTTAGCCGTATGCTCGCTAAACTCGTTGAGGCCGGAGAGCTTGAAGAAAGTCCATGCTCTGTAGACGCGAGGACCAAGCGACTGAGCCTCACCGGGAAGGGTAAAGATACCGTGCAGCGCATCAATGCTTACGCTGACCAACGCGTAGCAGCAGCTCTCGGGAAACTCGATCCCTATACTCAGGATGCTGTATCTCAGGGCTTATCGTCATACGCCAGCGCCTTAAAAGCCTGTCGGGAAAACACCGCAGGGCAAGTGCGAAATAACGTCAAGATAGTCTCGGGTTATCATGCAGGTATGATTGGTCGTATTACAGAAATGCATGGCAGCTTTTACGGCAGAGAGCATAAGTTCGGCCATTTTTTTGAAGCGAAGGTGGCTGCCGGTCTGGCTGATTTTACGTCGCGACTGGAAAAGCCCTGTAATCAGATTTGGCTGGCGATGCTGAACGAACGCATTGTCGGCTCAGTCGCCATTGACGGTGAAGATCTGGGAAATAATGAGGCGCATCTGCGCTGGTTCATCCTTGACGACGGATGTCGTGGTAGCGGATTGGGCAGAAAACTCATTTCAGAAGCGATGAGATTTTGTGATGAACAGAAATTCACGTCAGTACAGTTATGGACGTTTAATAAACTCACCGCGGCCAGACGATTGTACGAATCATTCGGATTTGAATTGTCAAAAGAATGGGAGGGCGATCAGTGGGGAAGCACCATTACTGAGCAACAGTTCACCCGAAAAATCGCTTAGGCATGCTGGATTATCTAACCCGTTTTAACAGGTTTTTCTGGGGCGGGTTATCAGCGATTACCTCTTCCCGAAATAGTCATATCCGCTGTTGGCACGCTGCTGCTCTTTTAGGCAAAGCAACGAAGCAGCGATCAAAAGGCATCCATTAATCGAGATGGACGTCCAGTGATAGGAAAGGGGTTTAAATCGAGTATGCCCCTTTCATCATCAGTATGAACTCGTTTCTGGCACACACTGAAAGTTGAACACTATTGACCCAGTGTAACCTGAGCATGTGGGGGACTTAGCTAATGACAAGGCTAATGCTCTTGATTTACTATTGTGATATTAAATTCACTATAGTAAATTTAGGTGAATCTTAATGGTATGAATATTCACCAGGATGTGAACATCTAAAAGGTAGAATTAATGTTAAAAATACGAATGTCTCGCCCATCTGAAGCGCCAGAGATTATAGAAATCTGGAGGAATTCTGTGGATGCAACCCACGATTTTCTGACAGCTCGCGACCGAGAAGAAATCGAAAAAGAAGTCGTCAGCTTTTTTTCAGAGACACCGGTATGGGTAGCAACTCAACAGGATGACCAGCCTGTAGGATTTATGTTTTTGCATGATGGTCATCTGGAGGCGCTTTTTGTCGATGCTTCTGCTCGCGGACTTGGCGTTGGTAAGCGGTTGATATCCCATGCACTGGCTCTTCATCCTCATCTAAGCGTCGATGTAAATGAACAAAACCAGCAAGCTGTAGGGTTTTATCAACATTTGGGCTTTCAGGTTTCAGGACGTTCCGATCGGGATAATCAGGGAAGGCCGTATCCCCTGTTACATCTGAGCAAAACTCATGAGATGTAACCCCTTGGGTAGGGGCATTATCATTGATTTTTCTGACTAAAAGCGACGATGTAAGTGCAGCACTGAGCGCTATCGGGATTGCTCATTTGATACTCGCTTGCAAAGGTAAGGGCCAGACAGTCACCCACTCGTAAATGATGGGTCTGATTATTGACCCTGAAATCCAGGCTGCCGCTTAATATCCAAAGTGTTTGCCCTGAAAGGTGCTCATTAGCGGCTGCGGGAATCGTGAGTTGACCCAGAGCAGGGATTTCAACTTTGATAAGCTCAGGTGTAGCGCCCGCAGGAGACACAGACCATCGGGTGATACCTGATTGCTCGTCTGTCCAGTGCTGCTGCTGGTCGGCTGAAAGCACCATTGAGTTGTGGTTAAGCTCAAGTTCGGCGAAGAGTTTTGATAGCGTAATATTCAGGGCATTTGCTAAGCGACTCAGAATAGTTGCACTGGGGCTGGAGGCACCTCGTTCAACTTTGCTGATCATGGCCTGACTGACACCCGATCTTTGGGCAAGCTCAGTCACTGTCCAGTTCTTTTCTTTTCTGTGTTTCAGTAACAGACGCGCAATATCACTATCCAGTATCTGATTCTTAGCCGTCTTTTCCATCATGATTCTCGCTTTTTTAAGCCTGATTATGCCATTACACGTATTGAGCTGGAATAATTGATTTATGAAGGATCAATTGTTCTTCAGATGTTTAATACATCGGTACTGGGCGTAAGGCTTGCCAGTGCTTAACGGAAATACAAGAAAATCGGGCTCAAGCTGCTCTTCGGGAAGGTAGGGGATTTCACTGAGTAGCGTCAGTATTCGTACCCGCGGTAAGTGCAAAAGAGCTGTAACAGAACCCGTCAGGAGCGTGACGTGAACTTTTAGTCGCACTCGTGCTCAATATCCTGATAATGCACGCAGGACTAATTATTTGAACGCGGTAAACGGAGAGATGAAATGGTCAATGACTACTTTGCACCACCCCCAATGGGTATGACGCCAGAACAACACAAGCGAACCATCGCTGTGGCGGCCGCTTTAGCGGTGGCGAAGGAATCCGTCAGCGCTTCAACCTCTGCCAGCGGTTCTAAAGCGTCGTGGGATCTTCAGGCGGTAGCAAATGAAATTTCCAATCTGGCTGATGCCATTCAGGACGCCCTGGAACCTGAAGACGAGATGTAAAGCCAGCGCACCCTCACTTGACGGTGTTTAAAACCGTTTTGTGAGGGGCGAAAAATTTTTTATTTTTATCTGCATCCAGTTGGCCCCCTCCTTACGTATATCCCGTTGTGAGCAAATTCTTCGCTCCCCTACAACGAGGATTTATGATGAAAAAGCTAATCACCACTGCAGTCATCTCTGGCGCTTTGATGTTCTCCGCCACGACTTTCGCAGCCATGAACTCTGACTCTGTCATGGTTGGCGGTGCCGCTATGTATCCGCAGAAAAACATCATTGAAAACGCCCTCAATTCTAAAGATCACACTACGTTAGTGGCCGCAGTGAAGGCAGCAGGTTTAGTGGAAACACTCGAAGGAAAAGGGCCTTTCACTGTGTTCGCGCCAACCAACGCCGCGTTTGCGAAACTGCCCGCTGGCACCGTGGATAATCTGGTAAAACCGGAAAACAAAGCCAAGTTAACCAGCATCCTCACTTATCATGTCGTGGCCGGTAAATACGACATGAAAGCGCTGATGATGAAAATCAAACAAGGTGGCGGTCACGCGGAGCTGAAAACCGTGAACGGTCAGCCTTTGTGGATTATGAGTAATGGTCCTCACAATATTCAGCTGAAAGATGGCCAGGGCAATGTGGCCAATATCAGTACTTATGATGTGAATCAGAAAAACGGTGTGATTGATGTTATCGATACCGTTCTGATGCCTAAGTAATTGTCTATACTCGGAAGGCATTTCAATGCCTTCCGGGAAAAACATGGATAACGTTTTGGCTCAACAGCAGGTGAAATTAATGCGGGCGATTGCGCAAGGCGATCGCCAGGCATTTGAACAACTGTATCGACTCGCTTCGCCGCATCTTTTCGCCCTTGCTTTGCGCACATTACGCCAGAGAGCCTGGGCGGAAGAGGTGCTGCACGATTGTTTCCTCATTATCTGGAATCGAGCCGACAGCTATGATGCCGCACTGAGCGCCCCCATGACCTGGATGACGCATATTGTGCGCAATCGCTGTATTGATTGGCTGCGCAGTGGACAGGCGCGTGAGGCCATCCTGTCTGAAGAATACAGCGATAACGTTTCGGAGGGTGAGGCGGAAGGGCCAGATGCTCCCTTTGATGATTCACAGACCGCCCGATTACATCACTGTCTGCAGCATCTAAGTCATGAGCAGCGACAGAGTGTGACGCTGGCTTATTATCAGGGGATGTCGCATAGCGATATTGCTGCCTGGATGCAGCAACCGGTTGGATCAGTAAAAAGTTGGATCCGTCGTGCGATGGAGCATCTTCGGGAGTGCGTGGGCTTATGAAAAACAATAAACATGATGATGCGCTCGCCGCCGAATATGCCCTGGGAACATTGCGCGGCAATGCACGATTGAGTTTCGAGAGGCGGCTGCAACAAGAGCCGGAACTGGCTGCGAAAGTGGCAAGCTGGCAGACAATGCTGGCAGGAATGGACACCCATTTGCGACCTGAAATCCCGCCGGAACGCGTGTGGAAAAAAATTGCCTTGAGTCTACCCGCTAAAACACCGGTGAAACGCGCCAATCCTTATGTTGGCTGGCTGGTTGCTGCGGGTCTTGCGGCATTCACCCTGGTATCCTATTACAACCATCGTACTGATGAATTCGCACCGTTGGTGATTCTGGGGGATTCACAGCATCAGGGGCAATGGGTGGTCAGCCGCAGTAGCGACCGCCGTTATCTGCAATTATCGCCGCTTAAACCCGTCGCCATTAATGCGTCCAGGAGTTTGCAACTTTGGCTAATTCCTGCGGGCCAATCCCCGGTCTCGCTGGGTTTACTGGCAGACCATGCGACAACACAAATAGAAATGGATAATCGAGCCTTAGCAGCAGGGGCTACCCTTGCTATCAGCCTGGAACCTCAGGGCGGTTCACCAACGGGGCAACCCACCGGACCGGTGCTTTACAGCGGTATGCTGTAAACTCATTATCTAGCATCGGGATAACGTGCTTGCTGATAATCCTTCCAGCGCTTAAGCAACTGATGGCGCGTCCCGGGATAGGTGTCATCCTCAACCACAATCTCTTCAATGCGGTCGACGCGGAAATTACGAAAATCCTGGCGCAGTTCGCACCAGCCACACAGCAGGCGCACACGGTCAAAATACCCCAGCACCACGGGCCAGATGATGCGAGTGGATGACACGTCTTTGAGGTCTTTATAACGCAGCGAGATTTTGTTGCGGGTATGGATTGCCTGACGCAGTTCCGGCAGGTGCTTCTCAAACAGGGCTTCTCCCCGCGAAGCGACCAGCAGTGATTGATGATCGATGCCATGCGATAAATGCGCTGGCATGACGGCATAAATTTTTGCCAGCGCGTGCTGTGCGGCGGATTTTAATTCGGCATCGGTGTGGCGGCTGACCCAATCAAGGCCCAACGCCAGCGCATCAATCTCATGACGGGAAAACATCAAGGGTGGTAAATGACCGTCGGATTTCAGCAAATACCCCAATCCGGCGCTGCCCTCGATTTCCACACCTTGCTGTTGCAGGCTGATGATGTCGCGATATACGGTGCGCACGCTAATGCTGAGTTGTTCTGCGAGATGCTGTGCAGTTATCGGATATCGGTGACAACGTAACAATTGCACAAGTGCCAATAGTCGCTGGGTTTTGGTCATGGGGTGTGCCTAAGCTAAGAGTCTGGCAGTCAGGAGCGGTTCAGGCCGCACGCACCAGAGTTGACTCCTGTGCAGGTGCGGCGACCTGTAGTTTAATACGGCACTCGTCATCCCGGTAGACGCAACTTCGTCTGTGGCGTGGTGAACTAAAAGCGCTGCATCGTGATATTAAACGCGTAATAACTGCTGTAGCACCGCCAGATCAGCGGTTGTCTGCAATGCGCTACTTTGCTGCACCTGTTGCAATCGCTCGCCCGACTCCTGACGCAACGCCAGACGCAATTTACCCTCAACGTCCACGCCATCGGCCAGGGATTGCTGACGGGTACGACGCTGTTGCAGCCGGGTGCCATCGCGCAAGGTAAGAGTGACCAGATGAAAACGCAATGCGGGATTAATGGCATCTGGCGGCGCGGTGTCATCAGGTACTCGTCTCACTTTGGCTGCCAGTGGCATCACAGCATGATTGAGATCGCCTTCCGCAAAATCTTCCAACCGCAGGTCGTTAAAGATCAGCATCGCGGCAATCACGTATTCCAGACTGAAACGCGCTTCAATCCCATTGGTGGGCGATGTGACTGAGGCGGCAATATCACCGCCCGGCGGGAACGCCACGCTAATGTCGGTGATGTTATCCAGCAGCGCTTCCAGCGCATTGCCGCTGGCTAGCCAGCCATTGCGCAGGATACGCGCGGCTTCGGCGGCACTGTGTGTTCCGGCGCAGGTCGGGAAAGGCTTGTACTCCAGCCCTGGCGAAACAATACGCCATGGCTCGCCCCATTGAGCGACCAGCTTCTCAGGTTGCGCCTGGCCATGGCTGTTGGCAGCCAGGAAAGCGTCGATCACACCCTCCTGTTTGCCATCAAAACCTGCCAGTGTCAGCTGTGCTGCCATGACCGCACGTTCTGCCGCCAATCCGGCGTGCAGAGGTTTGACGGCGGAGCCGAACTGCGCGCGTAGCCCGCTGGCCTGAGTGGTGGCGATGCCGAGCAGGTTGGCCGTCGCGCCGACATCCAGTTTCACCAGGCGAGCCAGCGCGGCGGCGGCGGCCAGGGTGCCCAGCGTCGCGGTGTTGTGATGACCTAACGCATAATGCTGCTGGCTGGCGGCCAACCCCAGCCGTCCGGCCACTTCCACACCGATGGTGTAAGCATCGAGAAAATCATCAATCTCTGCCGCCTGTTGCTGCTGCCAGGCAAACAGCGCAGGGAGGATCACCACGCTGGGGTGACCGCGAAAATCAGCGTGGAAATCATCGTAATCCAGCGCGTGAGCGGCATAACCGAGGAGCAGCGCCTGAGAGCGAGGGCTGCCATCGGCATAAACGCTGCGCAGCGCGGGCAAGCCGCTGTCGGGCACCTGGCCTTGCAGAACCGGCCAGCTGACGGCAAGAAAATCACGTACCCCTTCGCGGGCTGCTTCACGTGCGGCGGCATCCGGCTGGCTGTGAACGATCAACTCAGCGAGGGCGGGAGTGATGCTCATGGCTGCTCCAGACTGTGCAATGCCGCCACAGCCAGATTGGCCAGATAGCGCGATGTGGGCAGCAGCACATCATCGTTGATACGAAACGCCGGATGATGCAGCGCATAAGGTTCACCGGTGCCAATCATCATAAACGCACCCGGCAGTTGCTGTTGGTAGAAGGCAAAATCCTCACCGATTGGGCTGGCTTCGACGACGCGGGCTTCAAAGCCGCTGGCCGCTGCCTGCTGCAGGGCGAAATCGGCCCAGTGCGCATCATTCACCACCGACGGTGGACCTGCATGCCAGTTGAATTCGACTTTGGCCGCGAAGGCGGCGCCAATACCCTGCACAATCTCACGGAAGCGCTGCTCCAGTCGTTCGCGCGTCTCCTGTGAGAACGAGCGCACCGTACCTTCCAGCCACGCGCTGTCCGGGATGACATTCCAGGTGCTGCCGCTGTGGATCTGGGTTATCGAGACCACCGCATTGTCACCTGAAGGTGCATTGCGGCTGATCAGCGTTTGTGCGGCCGAAACTATTTGCGCGGCGATCACAATCGGATCGTTGCCCTGATGCGGTTTGGCTGCGTGGCTGCCCGTACCGGTAATCTTGATATCAAAGCGATCGACGGCAGCAGTGAGAGGCCCGGCTTTGCTGCCTATCACGCCCGGCGGTAACGAAGGATCGTTATGAATGCCGAAAATCGTCACGGCATCTTGCAGTGCGCCGGTAGCAATCACATCCGGCGCGCCCTGGCCGGTCTCTTCGGCGGCCTGGAACAAAATACGCACGCGGCCCGGCAACTGAGCCTCCTGCTGTTTCAGCAGAATCGCCGCACCCAGCGCGGCGGAACTGTGGAAGTCGTGGCCGCACGCGTGCATCACGCCTGGGCGCTCTGAACGGAACGTGACGTCAGACTGCTCTTCAATCGGCAGCGCATCAATGTCGGAACGCAGCACGATCAGCGGTCCATTTTCGGGACCCACTTCCGCCACCAAACCGGTTTTCAGCGGCAAATCCAATACGCGGATCTGGTGTTTATCAAGCTGCTGACGAATACGTGCCGTGGTTTCAAACTCTTCATTGGAGAGTTCTGGAAAACGGTGTAACTCATGGCGGAAGGCAACCAAATGTTGACCCAATGCACTCTCATCAAAACTCATTATTTGCTTCCTTGTTGTGCGGCCTGACGTGTCATCCACGCATCATGCGCGCTGTCATCCAGCACTTTCTTCATATATTGGGTGATATGGCCTTTGCCGAGATCGGTGGTATGCATCAACTGGAAGCCGCGCTTTTTATACATCTCGATCAGCCATGGATGGCTGGTGGCGGTGCCTAATGACACCGCAGGGGCGCGCAGTTTGCCCAGCAGGATCTCTTGTTCCAGCCGATCCTGTACCTGGCGGCCATACTGTTTGCCGGGATAGTCGGGATGGGCACCGAACCAGCCAATATGCGGCAGACCAAACGGGCCTGGCAGCGGACCCCACGGATAGCGCACGGTGACCGAGGAAACCATCACGCCTTGCGCGTAAAGCGCATAAACACCGTGGCTTTGCAGGTGACGCAGCGTCTTTTCACGGTCTGCTGTGGCGGCATCAAATTTGATGCCCAGTGCCAGCGTCGGCGCATACGCGGCGTGCATCAGCGCCTGATAGGTTTCAACCTCATCTTCTCTGACCTGACGAAATTCAAGTGACATATCTATCCCCGGGAAACCGCCTGAAAGCGGTAAAGTGAACGCAGATTGAGCAACGCGGAGTGGGCGATACCGGCGCGTTCTAAGGCGCTAAAACTCAATACCCAGCGTGCTAAGCAACTCAGAATATCAGTAATGCCGCAGGCTTCTATATGTGAAAAATGACTAAGCTAATGCGAATTTGTGAAAATGAAATGGCGGCTTTTCCATTGCTTATATCGCGATTTACCGTAGTATGCATAAAATACATAGCGCTATAACTATTTCGCATTAACCTCATGAAATAAAATAACTTTTCTCGTTATAGCCTTATTCTTAATCAGGGTGACGACGTGTTAGCGATCAAATCTCCGCGTGCTTATGCACATGAAGCCGGCCTGCGTGCGCGTGCCGGTGAATTTATCAAACCTTATGCCACACATATCCGCATTTTCACTTCTCCCAACGCCTGGCAAGCGGTTAATCCGGAATTAAGCCAGAGTTTAGAAGCCAACGGTATCCGCTGGGAGTTGGAGTATCTGCATGGTGAGTGCACCGATGCCGCCATCGAAACGCTAAAAAACAACGTTGAGCAGCAGCAAGCCGAGCTGCTTTTTGCGGTGGGCGGTGGTCGCGTGCTGGATGCCGCCAAAGCAGTGGGTAGCCAGTTACCGGATCTGAAGGTGATCAACTTTGCCACGCTTGCCGCCACGTGTGCGGCCTGGTCGCCAGTGGCCATTATCTACAACGAGCAGGGCGGCCATGTGCGCAGTCAGCCGTTGGGGAAAATGCCGGAGCTGGTGCTGGTGGACAGTGAAGTGATCGCCCGCAGCGATGTACGTTACCTCAAAGCGGGGATTGTGGATGCACTGGCGAAGTACTACGAATTTGCCCCCTATCTGCGCAGCAACCCACACGATCTGGCGCTCGATCTTAAAGTGATGACGGCGCAACGTGCGCTGGATGTCTATCGCCAGTTAGGTGAGGCCGCCGTCAGCGCCAATGAAAAACAGCAGGTTACGCCGGAGCTGGTGAAGGTGATCGATGCCAACATCGTACTGGCGGGGCTGGCGAACAGCGTGCGCGATCAACTGCCCACCCCCGGTTTTGCCCATGCCATTCATAACCGTCTGACGCACCAGCCTGAGCTGCATCATTGGCTGCACGGTGAAAAAGTCGGTTACAGCCTGTTGGTGCAATCACTGATTGAACACGATGGCGTGCCGGATGCGGAACTGCTGGCGTTGCTGCGCCAGTATGCGATGCCACTGACGCTGGCGCCGTTGACTGGCGACCGCGCGGCGGCGATACGCACGATTGCGGAACAAATTAAATTCCCGGCGGCCAGCGCTGAACGTCTGCCGTTCCGCATTCATGCGGATGCGTTAGAGCAGGCGCTGCTGGCGACCGAGAACCGTTTCTAACTTTTTACCCTCTTTATTGACCAGGACAACTTCATGGCTACTGCACAACCACAACGCATCCGCTTGGGCCTCTTCGTACAACCCGTAGGGCAACACGTCAGCGGCTGGCGTCTCACGGAAAAACTCGGCGATCCCACTGACATTGACTGGTTGATCACCATCGCAAAAAAAGCCGAAGCCGGTAAATTCGATCTGTTCTTCGTCGGTGATGCGCTGGCGACCAGCATGTACCGTCTGCCATCGACCATGGCGCGCCTTGAGCCGCTGACCATGCTGTCGGCGCTGGCGGTGAACACCAAACGCATTGGTCTGGCGGCCACCGCGTCCACCACCTTTAGCGATCCGTTCACTATGGCGCGCAGCTTCTCGTCGCTGGATCACATCAGCCGTGGCCGTGCGGCGTGGAACGTGGTGACGTCGTTCTCGACCGACGTGGCACGTAACTTTAGCCGCAACGATATGCCAAACCATGCCGAGCGCTATGCGCGTGCGCGTGAGTTCCTCGAAGTGACCAACAAGCTGTGGGAAGGTTGGGAAGCAGGGGCCGTGCAGCCAAACAAAGAGACCGGTGAATACTTCGTTAATGACAAAATTAAGTCGATTGATCATCAGGGTGAGCACTTCCAGGTACAGGGTCCGCTGAACATTACACGCTCCCCGCAAGGACGTCCGGTGATCATTGAAGCCGGTTCATCCACCGATGGGCAAAAACTGGCGGCCGAAACCGCCGAAGTGATCTTCACCGCTGCGGCCAGTCTGGAAGAGGCGCAAACCTTCTACCGTTCGCAGAAAGATCAGGTGATTGCCGCCGGACGTAATCCGGATCACGTCGTGATCATGCCGGGCGTGATGCCAATTGTCGGACGCACCCGCGAAGAAGCCAAAGCGCTGTGGAAAGAACTGAATACGCTGGTGGATATCGAAAACGGTCTGCGTCAGCTGTCGCTGCGTTTCAGCATGGATCTGAGCCAGTATCCGCTGGATGGTCCAGTCCCTGAAGTCCCGCTCGGCGAAGGTAATCAGAGCCGTGTCAAGCTGATGACGGATATGGCGAAGCGCGAAAACCTGACCTTGCGTGAGCTGGCCGCTGTGGCTGCCGGTTCGCGTGGTCACCGCGTGATTGTTGGCACCGCCGAAGACATCGCCGATGACTTTGAGCTGTGGCTGAAAGAGGGCGGAGCCGATGGTTTCAACATCATGCCTGCCATCATGTCAGAGCAACTGGATCTGTTTGTCGAGCTGGTGATCCCGGAACTTCGTCGCCGTGGTCTGTTCCGCGACGATTATGAATTCGCCACGCTGCGCGAGAACCTCGGTCTGCCCGCGCTGTAAACCTTTTAGGAGCTGAACATGGTCACCTTATCAAAGCGTGTGCAGTCCGTGTCGCTCTCTGCCAATGCAGCGGCGCGCCAGTTGACGCGCCAGCTGAAAGAGCAGGGCGTAGATATTCTGGATCTCACCACCGGTGAACCGGATTTTGATACACCACAGCACATCCGCGATGCCGCGAAAGAAGCCATGAATAACGGTGAGACCCGCTACACGCCGACTAATGGCACCACGCCGCTGCGTAAAGCGGTACAGGCCAAGCTGGCACGGGAAAATCAGCTGGATTATGCATTGGGGCAGATCTGCATCGCCAACGGGGCGAAACAGATCATCTTCAATGCCTTTGCTGCCACCTTAAATGACGGCGACGAGGTGATTGTGCCAGTGCCGTACTGGCCGACGTTCCCGGATAGCGTGCGTTTTAACGGCGGTGACGCGGTGTTGCTCGACTGCCCGCTTGAGCAAGAGTACAAGCTGCGGCCGCAGCAGTTGGCGCAAGCGATCACCGATAAAACCCGCTGGCTGGTGCTGAATAATCCCGGCAATCCATCCGGTGCGGTGTACAACGCCACAGAGTTAACTGCACTGGCGGCAGTGCTGCGTGACCATCCCAACGTGTGGATCATGCTGGATGAACTGTATGAACACATTCTGTTTGATGGACGTGAACACGTTAGCCTGTTGCAGGTAGCGCCAGATTTAGCCGATCGTATTCTGCTGGTGGGGGGCGTGTCGAAAACCTATGCCATGACCGGCTGGCGCATCGGCTTTGGTGCCGGTCCGCAAGTGTTGGTTGATGCCATGGTGGTGGTGCAGTCGCAGAACAGTTCGGGTGCCAGCGCGATCAGTCAGGCGGCAGCAGTGGCGGCGTTAAACGGTGGGCTGGATTTCCTGCCACCGCAGCGCGCGGCCTATCAGGATCGCCGGGATGCGATTATGGCGCAACTCCGCCCGGTAGAAGGTATTGAGGTGCTGAATCCTGAGGGGGCGTTCTTTATCTTCTGTCGCTGTGCCGGGCTGCTGGGCAAAACAAGGCCAGATGGTCAGCGTCTGGAGAGCGAGCAGGATGTGCTGAATTATCTGCTGGAAAGCGGCGTGTCCGGCGTAGCGGGCAGCGCGTATGGCTTATCGCCTTATTTCCGCCTGTCTATTGCCACGGATATCGAGAGCGTGCGCGAAGCCGGAAAACGAATTGCGAAGGCCTGTGCAGCGTTGAAATAGGGAGTTAATTGGTCGCCAGGAATGGTGTAGCGTTCGTCAGTTAAAGCCCTATTTGCAAAAGCTGCCACTGTAAAAAGTGGCAGCTTTCTTTGATAGGTTAAATCAGGAAATCATCCATCGAACCGCCCGCGTCTAAAGCGGATTTGATTGGCGATGGAGTACGGCCCTGGCCGGTCCAGAATTTTTCATGACCGTTTTCGTCGATGAATTTATATTTCGCCGGGCGTGGCGCACGTTTCGCTTTCGGTTTAGTTTCGCCCTGGTTTAATTTCGTTAATTCACTAATATCGATGCCATCATTCAGCAGCATCTCTTTATACAGCGCCAGTTTTTCTTCTTTTTCGCGCTGAGCGGCATTATTCGCTTCCGCTTCTTCACGGCGTTCTGCAACCACCACGGCGAACTTTTCCAGCATTTCGTCTAATACCGCAATCTCAACATCACGCGCATGGGCACGCAGTGTACGAAGATTGTTCAATGCTTTGAGTGCATCGCTCATGAATAAACCCTTATATCTTTTATAACGAAGATGAAAGGGGGCATTCTACGTTAATTTTTATCAAATGAAAATATTGCCCATAATGCAGAATTGTCCGGAAAATAAGCTTTCAGCAGATTGTGTCTATATCGAACAATAAAACACAAAGCAGATATTTCACTCAAGTTAGTCGAGGGCGTAGCCGCAAAAAATTGCGGCTACAAGGGGAGTGAATATATTCTATAGACTGCGATAAAACGGGAAGCAACCGGTGATCAGTGCGACCACGAATAATACTATCGAGGTGATAAATGACCAACGCAGCGTGAACCGTTGTGTCTGCGCATAATCCAGTTTCAGCATGCCGACCAATAAATAGGTCGAGGCCACCAGTGGGCTGAGAATATGAACCGGTTGACCGACCAGGGCGGCGCGTGCCATTTCAATCGGTTCGATACCATAATGTCCCGCAGCCTGCACCAGCACCGGCAGCATGCCGAAATAGAACACATCATTCGATACCATCCAGGTAACGGGAATACTGATCAAAGCGGTAATCACCGCAAGGTAAGGACCCAGCGCCGCAGGGATAGTGTGCACAATCGCTTGAGCCAGGGCGTTCGCCATACCGGTTTCAGCAAAAATGCCGGTAAACACCGCCGCAGCGAAAATCAATCCAGCGACGGCAAGGATGGCGGGCGCATGGCGGCCGATCTGCTCTTGCTGTTGGCCCAGTTGCGGATAATTGACAACGAACATGATGGCGGTGGCCAGCATAAACAGATACGCCATGGGCATAACATCCAGCACCAGGAAGGTCATCAATGCAATGGTCAGCGCCCAGTTAAACCAGAAACGCCAGGCCACGCAGTGTTTCTCTTCGAACTGCAGCACGGCACGTTCCACCGGGATAGGCTGCTGGAAACCCAGACGTTTGCGTTCACTTCTGCCGAGCATCACCGCCAGTATAAAAGTCCACGCCACGCAGGCCAGCAGAGGAATCAGCAGCGGGACAAACAGCGTGGAGACGTCGGCCTGAACGGCCGCCGCCGCACGCGCTGTGGGTCCACCCCACGGAAACATATTACCCAACCCGGTGCACTGTAATAGCAGGGCGGCAACGCTGAGTTTTGATAATCCGATACGCTCATATATTGGCATAAAGGCGGAAAGCACAATCATATATACTGTCGCGCCATCACCATCTAAGGCGACAATAAAGCCGAGCAGTGCGGTGCCGACAAATATCTTCACCGGATCACCATCGACGGCAGACACAATCCGTTTAATAATCGGATCAAACATCCCGGCATCCGTTACGCTCATAAAATAGAGCATCGCGAATATCAACATTACGCCAGTGGGCGCGACGGTACGCAATCCTTTGATCACCATGGCACCCATATCCGCGCCATGGCCAGATAACAATGCGAATAGCGTGGGGATAAGGATTAATGCAGTCAGAGCGGAAAGCTTTTTGCTCATTAATAAGCCAATAAAGCAGATTATCATTAGCAGACTGATGATCAGCAGCATGACGAGGGTTCCTGTCCAGAGGGATAGAGCACGTTTGTGGGTAGCAAACGCAACGTGTTCGAAATAAATAAAAAACAGCGAATGATTATTTATTGTTCAAATTAACCTTCTGCAACCTCGTCTATCTGGGAATATTATCCAGCGTTTTTTTCGGCAGGCACAAGGTTAGGTTTACGCGAAATATGTGCGTAACCTCTTAGTTTTAATAAATTTAAAATAGCGAACGGTGATGATTTATCTGAGGGTTATTTCCTCCTGTTTATCAATAGAGAAACCGTTGAATAAGCGCGGCGTGAACACCGCGCTAAATAGCGTTAAACGGCACGTTATGCCTTATTGATGATCCCGCGGCGAAGGCTTAATCGGTAACGGCAAACGGTATAGCTTCACCGGATATTCCACGGTTGACGGTTTGCCGCCAGTGGTCGCGGGCGTGCGATTGATCTGTCCTGACGGCATCCACAGTGCGCCGTCAGATACCCACATCGCATCAATCCACACCAGGCGGGGATCCTGCACCACAGTGGTGACTTTGCCATCGGGCGCAATACGTTTAATGCTGCGGGTGTTGATATCCGAAGCGTAAATGTTGCCCTCGGCATCAATGGCCGTTCCGCCGGTGCTCCAGGTTTCGCGCACTTTCTCCGCATGCTTCGCCACTTCTGCAGCCGAAAGGGCACTGTCATTCAGATAGCGGGTTTCAATGCGAGCCAGCGGCCCCGGGATTGCCTGGTAATAGAGCCATTTGCCATCCGGCGAAACTTCCAACTGATCGAGACCCACGCGTTTTTCACGGCCATCGCGCAGAATCAACTTCTTGCCATCCGCATAAATCGGCTGGTGATCAACCGAGAGAGGGTGGTTGTCCAGCACCCGCCAGCTTTTGCCACTTTTCAGGTTCAGCACCACTAATCCCACCGCACCCGGATCGGTGATATAGGCGAAATCACCATTAAAACGCACATCATCCAGATAGCTGGTGGGTTGCAGCGTCGGTGCCTTAAACACATAGCTGTTCAACACTTTGCCAGTGCCCAGACTAATGTGGACCAGCTTGGCGCCACCGGGCACGGCCTGATCGCCGGTACCAATTCCTTTATTGCCTGAATCCATCACCCACAGATCGCCATCCGGGCCGATACGCAACGCATTCACGTGGTAGAAATGATGCTCCGGATCGTTAGCGTTCCACTGGTTCCAGCTGTCATCGGGAAACGCTTTCAACTGATTGTTGATCACTTCTGCCAGCTGCAGACCCGCCCCTTCCGATTGCGTTAACGAGGCGAACAGACGGTTGTCATGACTGACGGTAATGCCATTCCACACGCGCGGTGAGGTAGCAACTTGCTCCAGACGACTGTCCTGTTGCGTCGGTAACGTCACAGGCAGTGTGTCTTGTGCCAGTATCTGTGCGCTGCTGGCCAATGCGATCATCGCGACCAGTGCTTTCAATGAATGTTTCATCCTTTACTCCCTTGTTAAGCGCCACAAGGTGACGCGAACAGCCTGTTGCTCTGTTGTTAATGTCATTCCATCCTGGCAGCGTAGAGTGATAAATTATATTCTCTGAATTTTATCAATTGATTCCTGGTGGGAATGAATGGAACTGAAAGATCTGCATTATCTGCTGGCGGTGAAGGAGACGGGGCATCTGGGTAAAGCGGCGCAATCCCTTGGTATTACTCAGCCCGCATTAACCAAATGTCTGCAGCGTCTGGAGAAGTTTTACGCCACGCGGTTAATTCTCAAGGTGGGGCGTGGGATGCAACTCACAGAAGCGGGACTGTTACTTTGTGAACGTGCTCAAAAAGTCGTGCACATGATGCAGGTCACCCGACAGGATTTACAGGCGCTGGGTGCGGGAACGGCGGGCGTTATCCGGTTGGGCGTAGCGGCCACGGCAGCGGAATTTATGCTGCCAGTGCTGAGTAAAGACCTGTTGCACAAAGCCCCCACCGCCAGACTCGAAGTGACGGTCGGGATGAATGATTTGCTGCAAAAGTTACTGCGTGAGAACAAGGTCGATCTGATTCTCGGTTTTCTGCCGCAGGGGAACAGCGAGTTTATTACCCGTCCGCTGATTGAGGATCCGGTGGTGATTGCCGCCAGCCGCCATCACCCGCTGGCCAATATTCATCCGACGCCAGAACAGCTTGATGAATATAACTGGTTGTTGCCTTCAGACAACGTCGCGACTCGCCAGTGGCTGGAACAACGCTTACGCAGCGGGGGTTATGCTCCGCCGCGCGCGCAAATGGAAAGTAACACGCTGTCACCGCTGCGAGCCGTACTGGCGCAAACCCAATTATTGAGCTTTCTTTCCCGGCGATTATTAAAAGGTGAGGGCGGCGAGTTAATTGAAATACCGCTGCCGCTGGTGATGATGCCTCGCACTTTTGGCTGGCAATTCCGCTCACTCAGTGAGCTTTCCCCCGCGTCACGTTTACTGGTGGATTTAGCGGAAAAACGCTGGCCCTGGTGATCCCCGGTAATACCATCATGACGAGAACCTGTGATTTATCACAGGTTTGCTCCAATAACCTGCATGATAATAACCGAAAATAACCCACCTTTATTATTAATCATTGAAGAATAAGGATTTATCTAAATGTAAAATTGTCAGATAACAGGTAACAATTTCTTGCAATACTAATCTTAATGCGTATATTTCTCATTTGCTTTCTTAACGGCATTTTTACAGTCGTTCTGTTTGCGCCAGGAGGGCGCAGTCGGGAAATACCTCATCCTGATATTCCTTTTCAGCACGTTATTTATGGCTGGATCTAACAGACGTCAGCAGCTATGCCGCCAACACAAAATAACGATAAGTGATTGAGGAATATTATGTCTTTCAAAGAAAAGCGCGTCAGGGAATCTGGCCGAGCGCCGCAACGTGCCTTGCGTGTCTCTCTGCTGGCCATGATGGTGGCATCAGGTATTGCCCAGGCCGCTGATAGCACTAACACAGAACAAACTCTGATGGTGGATGCCAGCGCCAGCAGCGATGCGCAGCAAGAGCAGGCAGCAAAAGATTACAGCGTTCCGGTCACTCGTGCCGGCACCAAAATGGCATTAACCGCGCGTGATATTCCGCAATCGGTCAGCATTGTCAGCAAGCAACGTATGCAGGACCAGCAACTGCAATCCCTGAATGACGTCCTGTCGAACACCACGGGTATCAGAGGCGTCAGCGGCGATATGGATCGCACTAACTATTATTCGCGCGGTTTTATCATCGATAATTACATGATCGACGGTATTCCAACGGCGTTTGCTTCGCGCTGGAACCTGGGGGATGCCCAAACCGATATGGCGCTGTATGAGCGCGTTGAAGTGGTGCGTGGTGCAACGGGCCTGCTGACTGGCCCGGGTAACCCGTCTGCTGCGATTAACATGGTGCGTAAGCACGCCGACAGCAAGGAGTTTACCGGCAACCTGGAGGCGAGCTACGGCAGTTGGGATAAGCAACGTTACGTCGCCGATCTTTCCGCGCCTCTTTCGCCTGAAGGCAATGTGCGTGGCCGCGTGGTGGCGGGTTACGAAGATAAAAACAGCTTTATCGAGCGTTATGGTTTCGAGAAGAAATTCATCTACGGCGTGGTGGATGCCGACCTGACCGATAAAACCAAGCTGTCTGTGGGCTATGAGTTTATCCAGGTGAATACCGACTCACCCATGTGGGGTGGTTCGCCACGTTGGTATACCGATGGTTCACAGGTGAAATTACGTCGCGGCTACAATACCTCAACGGATTGGGCGTATAACGACAAAGAAAACAAAAAAGTCTTTGTTAACCTGCAACAGAATTTCGATAACGGCTGGAACATCACGCTTAACGGCACACACAATGAGATGTTCCTCGACAGTAAGCAGCTGTATATCGACGGCTATGTGAATAAAGATTCCGGTCTGCTCGTTAACCAGTACGATCCTTCCTACAACTATGATGCGGTAGGCGGTACCGGCTACAACACCGGTAAACGAAAAGTGGATTCCGTCGATGCGTTTGCCAGCGGTCCATACGAAATGTTTGGCCGTCAGCATGAGTTGATGCTGGGTGTGAATTACAGCCGTCAGGACAACAAGTATTACAGCGCCTGGACCAACATTTCACCCGATCAGTTGGGCAATTTCTACGACTACAACGGGAACTATCCTGAGTCCGACTGGAACCCTCGTACCCCAGCGTCCGATACGCAACTGGTGCGTCAGAAATCGGCCTACCTTGCCACTCGCATTACGTTAGCCGATCCGCTGCATGCCATTTTAGGCGCACGTTACACCAACTGGAATCGTCAAGGTTTAACCACCCGGCAGGAAGAAAACAACATCACGCCATACGGTGGTTTGATCTGGGACTTCTATGATAACTGGTCAGCCTACGCCAGTTACACTTCGGTCTTCCAGCCGCAGGATAGCCAGGATGCCTCCGGCCAATTCCTTAACCCGGTCATCGGTAAAAACTACGAAGCGGGTGTGAAATCTGACTGGCTGAACAGCCGATTGACCACCTCGGTGTCGGTGTTCCGCACTGAACTGGATAACGCGCCAGTGAGCACCGGAACATACACGGCGTCAGGCAACGAAATTTTTGAAGGTAAGAGTGGTGTCGTGAGCCGAGGCGTTGAGTTCGAAGTGAACGGTGCACTGACGGACAACTGGCAGATGACGTTCGGCGGCACGACTTATGTCGCTGAAGATCGTGAGGGTGAGAACTACAACTCCAAGTTGCCACGCACTTCGTTCAACCTGTTCACCAGCTACCGTTTGCCGATGCTGGATCAGCTAACGCTGGGTGGCGGTGTGAACTGGCAGTCGAAGACCTACCAGGATATCACCGGTCCGGAAGGTGTCGGTACCTGGCGAGCGCGTCAGGGCAGTTATGCGCTGGTGGATCTGTTCGCACGCTACGACGTGACAAAGAACGTTACTCTGCAGGCTAACCTGAACAACCTGTTCGATAAAGAGTATGACAAAAACGTCGGTAATGGCGGGATCGTTTATGGTACGCCGCGTAACTTCTCAGTCACCGCGTCTTACCGTTTCTAATGTGAACTTCTCGGGCGCGCAGCAATGCGCATTGTGCCAGGTTCGCGGTTAAGTTCGCGAATCACTGGCAGGATCGGCAAGGATGCCGGCCCGGCGTTGCTCACTTCAACCCCTCAATATTCCTCAGCATCCTGCCGCAATATAATCTCCGTTAGCACTGATGGGCACCACGGTTAAAAACAGCACCAGCGCAAATAAGATCAGCAAAGCGCCTCCGGCAATACGGATCATCCCCAGTATCTGCTGTGTGCGTGGCGATGACTCAGCCAACCATAATTCTCCCGCACGATGACGAAAATGGCGCACAAACAGGGCCAGTGCAACCAGCGCCATACCCGTGCCGAGTGCCATGGTCATGACCGCAAACATGCCCCAACGGGTAATGCCAATTACGCTGGCAAACAGCAACACCGTGAGTGCGCCACTACAAGGCCGAACGCCCGTGGCAATAATAATACCGATCCACGCTTTCCAGTTATCCACTGATTTCACAGTAATGCCGTGATGATGACCGCAGCCAGCATGATGCTGCTCATGCTCATGCTCATGCTCATGCTCATGCTCATGCTCATGCTCATGCTCATGCTCATGCTCATGCTCATGCTCATGCTCATGCTCATGCTCATGCTCATGCTTAGGTTCATGCTGATGCTGATGCTGATGCTGATGCTGATGCTGATGCTGATGCTGATGCTGATGCTGATGCTGATGCTGATGCTGATGCTGATGCTGATGCTGATGCTGATGCTGATGCTGATGCGCATGCCGAAGCTGACTGCGGCCGCGCCAGGCATGCACCATCATCATCACGCCCAACGCGGCGATAAACAGCGCGCTGGCTTTCTCAAGATACCAGCGGCTGGTGCTGAGATCGCCCGTGGTCAGGTTAAAGCCAATTGCCAAAATGAAGACAAACGCGATGGCGCTGAGACCCTGCACCAGGCTACCGAGAAACGGCACACTCAGCGCTACACCGCGCGGTGGTTGATGGGTAGTAAGCCAGGTGGTGACGATAAATTTGCCATGTCCGGGGCCAACCGCGTGCAAGATGCCATAGATGAAGGTCACGCCGATCAACCACAACCCTGCGCTGTATTGCCCGCTGTTAATTTGCAGCAGATGCGTGACCAGTAAGCGATGGAGTTGGATTTGTGTTTGTAGTGACCAGGCGAGAAACGCCGTCCAGTGGGAAAACAGCACGGCCAGCGCAGCGACGATCGCCAGCGCTGCAAGGGTAAATCCGGTTTTGGTGGCAGTCATAGCTATGAGATATCGCGGCCCTGAAAACTCACAGCATGCAGGATTTTATAACGATTTTATAGGGTGTAAGGCGGAAGTAATCTGGACGCTGCCAGGAGCCAGGAGCCAGGAGCCAGGAGCCAGGAGCCAGGAGCCAGGAGCCAATATTCGTGACGACACAGGTTGGCGATGATGAAAGCATCAATCTGGCTCAAAAGCATCACTGCCTACGTCATCTTCGTAACCTGAATGTTATGACGTGCTCCTCTCAGCAGTCAGGGCGGCTTTGCCCACGGAAGTAAAAATGGCGTCACTCTGTGGCGTATGAATACGGCCACACAAAACATTACGCCAGTGACGTTGTAATGGATGATGACGTGTCAGTGCATGATTGCCGATGCTCTCCACCATAAGCTCAACCGCGCGAATCGCATTTTCGGTGACTACTTGTTTGATTTGTGCCGTATGGCTGCTGGTCACCTGACCCCGAACGGCGCTGTTAAGCAGCGTGTGATTGGTGAACAGCAAAGTTTCGACGCGTCCTACCAACTCCTGAAATCGTGGCAAACTGGCTAGCGGCGCGCCGAGATTAGCGGGGATGCGCTGCTGCAAGAAGGTGATAAACCAGTCGCGTGCGCTTTGGGCTACCGCGTCATATAACGAGCCTAACAGCACCGCCATCCACACAGACTCCTCTTCATTAAGGCCTGCTTTCGACGTGCTCCAGGGCGCAACGTTGACCGCGTGATTGAGCGGAATTAACACCTCATCTAACACCACGCGATGGCTACAGGTGCCGCGCATGCCAAGATGATCCCACTCGTCGACAATTCGAATGCCTGGCGCATCGGCGGGCACCAGATAGCCGCCGACCAGAGGATCGGCATCATCGCTACTGGCCCAAACGAGAAACCAACTCAACCCATGGCTGCCGGTGGAGTAAATCTTCTCACCACTGATGCGCCAGCCTTCGGCGGTGCGCCGCGCTCGGGTTGCAGGCAAACCGCCGCGCGCTGGCGTACCCAGTTCAGGTTCGACGCGCAGCGCATTGATCAACGCGCCCTGGGTTACCACGCTGTTCGCTACAGCCTCGCGCACACTAATGGGCCAGTCAGATTCCTCGCTCAGCCGCCGCGTGTTGAGATATTGCATGATCAGAATCAGTGCTGCGGAGGGTTCACCGCGCGCTACCGCCTGAATAATCGCCTGGCATTCTCGTAAATCGCCACCGCTACCGCCGGCAGAAGCGGGCAGAGCGAAATGCAACAATCCGTGCTGACGTAAATGCGTGAAAGCCGCACGGGGAAATTCGCCGCTCTGATCGACCTGCTCAGCATGTTCAGCCAATCGTCCGGTAAGGGCTGGCAATATTTCAGCGAGAAAAGGGGTGTTATTTGCCATTGAGAAAACCTTATTAATTTCTGAATAACTTAAGGTTGATTGTTTCCTGATATGGCAAGACTGTAAAAGCAATAAAACCGCTTAACACATGCATAATTGGCATAATTCCGTATCTGGTTGAAGCATTAATTTACGATTACTCTGCCTGCTCCTGAAATGCATTATTACAACACTCACTCATTCATCTGCATATATTATTGGGAGTAAAACATGTCGGATAAATATTTACTTTCACGCCGTCGCTTTCTTGGGTATTCCGCAGCGGCGATGATGGCTTCTACTTTGCCGGGACGCAGTTTTGCCGAAGAGCAGATGCATAATATGCCAATGTCCGGCGATCTTTTGCAGGGTGGTGCTGGCAAATGGGCGCTGGCGAAACCCACGCACATTCGTCTGGCGGTCAATCTTAACGCGATATGCCTCGCCCCCGTTGTGGTGGCCGACCAACATAATTTCTTTAAAGCGCACAATCTGGAAGTCGAGTTCGTCAATTTCGGCAACTCTACCGAACTGCTGCTGGAGTCCATCGCCACGGGGAAAGCGGAAGCCGCCATCGGCATGGCGTTGCGCTGGTTGAAGGCGCTGGAGCAGGGTTTTGATGTCAAGCTGACCGCAGGCACACACGGTGGGTGCATGCGCTTATTAGCGCGCAATGAGGGTCCCGCTACGCTGGAGCAGCTAAAGGGCAAAACCATCGGCGTCACTGATATGGCGGGCGCGGATAAAAACTTCTTCTCGCTGATGTTAAAAAAACACGGCGTTGACCCGAATACCGATGTGAACTGGCGTGTATTCCCGCAAGATCTGCTGCCGATGGTGCTTGAGAAAGGGGAGATTCAGGCCGCCAGCGGCTCAGATCCGATTATGTGGCGTCTGGCGCAGAAACCGGGCTACCGCGAAGTCGGTACCAATTTGATGGATGAATACGCCAACCTGAGTTGCTGCGTGGTCGGCACGCGCGGCAGTCTCATCCGCGAACAGCCGGAGGTGGCTGCCGCAATCACTCACGCGATATTGCAAGCGCATGCCTACGCTGCGCAGCATCCGGAAGCCATCGGCAGTGAGTTTAATGGACAAGCATTGAATACTACACCGCAGGAGATCGCCAGCGTACTGAAAACCCATACCCATGGCCACTATTCGGTGGGTAATGCATTCGTCAAAGAAATCGATGTTTATGCGCGCGATTTGAAAGCCATCAACGTACTAAGACCAGAAACCGATCCGCTGCTGTTCGCAAAGGGTATCACCAGCAATGTGCTGGTGTGAGAGGCCGTCTGACATCAAGCAATTTGTCGAAGCGGGGTAACTTATCGCGCATTCATCGAGCAGCGTAATTGCTGAGGAATGCGCAATACATGACATTCTAATCAATGAAACTCAGCGAATCAGGCAATCTTCTGCGATGTTTGAATCGCATTCGCCAGCTTAAAGGTCTCAGCAGGCACCTGATGTGCAAACAACTGCGTCGTCAGGTAACTGCTTCCGCCATCTGCCAGCAGCAGTACGATGCGTTTGCCGTGATTTTCCGGTCGCGCTGCCACTTGTTCCGCCGCCCACAATACGGCCCCGGAAGAATCACCGACTAACACACCTTCGCTGAGTGCCAGTTGACGCGCCGCCGCATACGCTTGCCAGGTTTCGACAGCGATCACCTCGTCATAAACCCGATGATCTAAATTCGCCGGGATGCGTTCGGGCGGCTGATTGCTAAAGGCGTGCACGCCGGTGATCTCCAGCGGTTCCGGGCGCAATTCGCTGGGCTGTGAACCCACGCCTGGCTCCACAGCGATGACTTGCAGGCCCGGATATTGCTGCTTCAGGTAGCGCCCGGTTCCGGACAGCGTACCGCCGGTTCCTACGGCCGCAATAAAGATATCCAGCTTGCCACCGCTGTCGCGCCAGATTTCGGGCCCGGTGGTTTGAACATGCACTGCCGGGTTGGCGGGGTTCTCCAGTTGCAGCAGGAAATGCACCTCGGGTTCAGCGGCGGTCACTTTTTCTGCCAGCCATTTGGTGGCGGCGACAAAATCGCCATTGCTGGCTTCATAGAATTCTCTAAATCCTTCAATGGTGCTGAACGGCACCACTTCAGCACCGTAAGCCTGAATCAGTTGCGTGCGTTCGATACTGACAAAATCATTAATATAGACGCGGAATTTATAGCCTTTGGCGGCTGCAATCGCCGCTAATCCAATCCCGGTATTGCCGCTGGTGGTTTCAACCAGGGTGTCACCTGGCTTGATGGTGCCATTGCGCTCTGCGGCTTCGATCATGCTAAGAGCGATGCGATCCTTGACGCTGTGATTGGGATTAAACAACTCCAGCTTGGCGATCAGTTCGGCCTGAATCTCTTGCTGCTGCGTGTAGCGCGAGAGCCGCAGCAGCGGCGTATTACCAATCAGTTCAGTGATCGACGAGGAAATTTTTGCAACCATAGTTCACCTCTGTGGTGGAGTAGCCTGCGTGAGTCGTCATGATTGACGGCCCCTCAGATGTGGTGTGCGTTTCAACCCGATGCGCCATCGGGCACATCGGCCAATCGTTACCATTTCACCGCGCTGCGCTGCCATGAAAGCAGACGGTCGCGGACCAGGAACAGCAGGGAGATCAATGAAGAGAACAGCAGCGCCATCACGATCAACGCGGCATACATATTGGCGTAGGCCGCCCAGCCCTGGGCCCACTGCAGATACCAACCCAGGCCAGATTTCACCCCCATCATTTCAGCGGCGACCAGCACTGAAAACGACGCGCCCAGCCCCATAAATAAGCCGACAAACAGGTGTGGTAGCGCGGCGGGCACGGCTACGCGCAGCACCAGGAACATCGAGTTGGCCCCCAACGTGCGCGCCACATCATAAAAACGGGTATCGACGCTGGAAACGCCAGACCAGGTCAGCACGGTGACCGGGAACCAGGTCGCCAATGCGATGAGAAACACCGCAGCTGAGAAACTGGAAGGGAAAAAATAAAGCGACAGCGGCAGCAACGCCGTGGACGGCACGGGACCGAGGAAGCGCAGAATCGGATGCACCCAATATCCCAACCCGCGTGACCAGCCAATCGCCACGCCAGTGATAAAGCCCACCACGCTGCCGTAGATAAAACCAAAGGCCAGCAGACGCAGCGAATTGAGCACGCTATCCAACAGACGAGGCCAGTCAGTGGCGTAGGCTTCGACCAGTGCGCGCGGCGGTGCAAAGAAGGGGGCGGGCAACAGTGCCAGTTTCCCGGTCACGATTTCCCACACGCCAATCAGCAACGCCAGCACAATCAACCACGGGCCGCTGCGTTTTAACGGTGTCAGCAGCGTCAGGCGCGGAAATACGCCTGATGCAATCGCCAGCACGGTGAGCAACAGCGCAATGCCGGCAAACAGTTCATGGGTTTGATCGACAAAGCGCGGGGCAGCAAAACCCTGCGGCTTATCCGGTACCGCCACCATCAGCGCCACTAACGCCCACCACAGTAACAGCGCGCCCCAGACGGCGGGTTGCAGGCGGCGCGGTGCTACACGGTGTTGGGCAATAGTGAGGGTTTCACTGGCCATGATTCTCTCCTTAACTCGACATGTTACTCATGTGCGCCATGTTACTGGCGTGCTGATGGGCGGATTCGGCAGGCAACAGTTGCGGCACATAGTGCTCGGCAAACTGCTTCGCATCGGTATCCGGGCGAATCACATTGATCTTTTTCAGTTCCTCAACATAGGTCGCGACTTCACTGCGCAACTGGGAACCGGTGGAGTGATGGTGATGGGTGTGCTCTTTGAGCATCGCGGTGATGTCATCTACTGGCACCGACCCCGGCACAAAGGGCTGGAATATTTTGGCGGTTTCGGCGGGATGATCGGCAGTCCACTGCTGTGCATCAACAATAGCTTGAGTGATAGCGCGAGCGGTCGCCGGATCGTCACGCACCAGCGAACCACGCAGACCTAGCACACAGCAGGTCATGCTGGCGTATTCACCTTTCAGGTTGTTGTCGACTTCCAGCAGGTTATGTTGTTTTTTCAACAGCCAGCCCTGCGGATCATCCGTTGCCAGTGCCTGGACTTCACCTTTGCGCAGTGCCTCACCAAACAGATCGGGTGGATATTGCAGCCAGTTGACCTGTTTATCCGGATCGATGCCCTGTTTTGCTAATTGCACAGCGAAGAAGTTGCGAATCGGACTGGCCTGATCGCTGACCGCGACGGATTTACCCACCAGATCTTTCACATCGCGAATGCCGCTGTTCTGCGGTGTCAGTAACCGCATGCAGCCACCGTGTGTGCCGACAGTCAGGTCCACGTCAAAGCCTTGTTCCAGTGGTTTCAACCAGCGCAACGCCATACCAATGCCGCCATCGGCCTGCCCGGTAGCGATCGCCTGCAGCAGCGCATCGGTCGGGCCACTGAAGTTAACCGGTTCGACATTCAGACCATATTTTTTAAAGAAACCCTGTTTCAGGGCAACGGAGATCGGCGCCTGACACACCGCCGTTTGCCCCCACGCCAGTTTGATGGTTTTAAGCGGTTTGTCGTCAGCGAAAACAGGGCTGCTCAACAATGGATTCACCACGGCACCCGCGCTGAATAAACCCAGACCGCGCAATAATGCGCGTCGGCTCAGAAAGTAATTTTGCATTGCCATTCTGCTTTCCTTGTCATTAAAGATCAGGGGCACTATCGCTTAACGATTTCCTGCCACCAAATAACAATCCCGCATGAGGTCATGCAGTTTTTCTTTATGAAAAATGACGGATAGGTTTGCCGAAATGGCTATTTCAATGAGGCGAGAGAGCCGCTTATGGTTATTTTCTGATAACAATCGGCTCATTATTATTTTAGCGGGAGCGAAGTATGGCCATGAACTCTGCGGGTGTGAATATTGCCATTGAAAAAGTGAATCACCATTTCACGCTTGAAGGCAGTGATTTACCCGTGCTGGAGAATATCAATTTACAGGTGAAAGCCGGCGAGTTTGTTGCGCTATTAGGGCCATCCGGTTGCGGTAAATCGACTTTATTGCGTTTACTCGCCGGGCTGGAACCTCCGGCCAGCGGTTTGCTGGCGGAAGAGGGCAAAGCCATCACCGCCCCCGATCCATCCCGCGTCGTGGTGTTTCAGGATCCCACGCTCTATCCGTGGCGCACGGTGTATGACAACGTAGGCCTCGGCTTGCAAATTCGCGGCGAAAACAGAGCCGTTAGAGCGCAGAGGATTAACGCGATGTTGGATCGCGTTGGCCTGAAGGATTTCGCCCGTGCCTGGCCGCATCAGCTGTCAGGCGGGATGGCCCAGCGAGCAGCGTTGGCACGCGCACTGGTGAATGTGCCACGTCTGCTCATTCTTGATGAGCCACTGGGCAAACTCGATTCTCTCACGCGGTTACGCATGCAGCAGGAAATCGTTGATCTGTGGCAGGAGCAGCAGTTCACCACGTTGATGGTCACCCATGACGTTGAGGAGGCGCTGGTGATGGCGAATCGCGTGGTGGTGTTCAGCCCGCGTCCGGCCAGAGTGGTGGATGTGATTGAGGTGGATCTGCCCTGGCCGCGCCGCCGCGATGACCCACAGCTTGTGGCGTTACGCAGCCGAATTTTGGATTTATTGGGCACCGATCGCGCCGCCGCTTAAATGGCAATGGAAAACAGCAGTTCACGCAACCAGCGATGCCCGGCATCGCGGTGCGTACGCTCATGCCAGACAACGATTTTGCTAAAACCCTGAATAGTTAACGGCGGCGGCAGGATTTTCAGACCGGGTAGATCGCGCGTCAAGCGACGAGGCACCACGCTGATTAAATCACTGATGCGCAAGATTTCCGGCAGGACCAGAAAACTGCACACCGAGAGCGTCACGCGTCGCGACCGGCCTATCAACGCTAGCGCCTCATCGGTGACACCCTGAAATCGCCCTCCTGTATAGGAAACCAACGCATGATCCTGGGCGCAAAAGTTATCAAGCGTCAGGGCATCAGGCTGAGCAAGGGGATGGTCTTCACGCATCAGGCACACATACTCTTCCTGATAAAGTGGCCTGGCGTGCAGGTCGACGAGCGCAGTATCCGGTGTAATCAGCGCCATATCGATGTCTCCGCGTTCGAACTGCAGGGATAACTGTTCATTGTTGACCGGCAGCACCGCGACGCGAATGCCCGGTGCTTGTACACGTAGTCCCGCCATGAAAGGCACCACCACGGCACGTAAAGCGTAATCCGTGGCGGCGATATTCAGCGTCATTTCCGCCGTCGCTGGATTAAATGCGATGGGCAGCAACAACTCCGAGACGTCTGCCAGAATGGCTTTCACAGGCTGAGCCAACTCCAGCGCCCGCAACGTCGGGACGATACCGCGCTGTGCCCGTGTAAATAGCGGGTCATCAAAACACTCTCTCAGACGCGTTAGCATGCCGCTAACTGCGGGTTGCGTCAGGGCTAAGCGTTCAGCCGCGCGGGTAACGCTGCGCTCATCCAGTAAGGCATCGAGCGCTTTGAGCAAATTAAGATCGAGGTTGCGGATATTGTTTTTCATCGTGTTCCAACCGTGCAAGGGCGACGGTTAAGCATACGCGAGTAACAGATATCACGAAAATTGATATCGAAAATAAAAAATGGCGATTGGTCTTATTTCATGGAGGGGCAGATACTGCACCCACGATTTAGCCACGGTGAGAAAAATGAAATGAAAATGAACGCGATTAACTGGCCAGAGGGTTTTGTACCGGGCTTCAGCGATAACTACTGTTCCAACGAAGTGATCGTTGCAGGTTTGAGTACCCAGGATATTTGGCCGCTGCTGAACACACCTGCGCTTTGGCCTTCCTACTACGCAAATTCAGCCAATGCGCGCTTCTATGACAATAAAGGCCCGGAGCTGGCGCAGGGCGTCCGCTTCTATTTCGAAACCTTCGGTTTTCCGGTGGAAGCGCAGGTCACCGAGTACGTGGCACCCGTGGCGGGTGAAGCCGCGCGTGTGTCCTGGCACGGATGGGCAGGTGAAGTCGGCAGCGATGAGCGCCTTGATGTGCTGCATGCCTGGCTAATTGAAGACCTGGCGGATAACCGCGTGCGCATCCTGACTCAGGAAACGCAAAACGGCAAGCCTGCGGTTGAGTTGGCAAACGCTAAACCCAATCCGATGATCAACGGTCATCAGGATTGGCTGGATGGGCTGGTTGCGGCTGCGAAAGCGCGTTAACACAACGCCGGGCAACCGCTACGCCATGACCGCAGCCTGGCATCGGTAAACAAATGCCGGTGGCAGGTTGCGCATCACGCGTGTGCGCGTCCAGTAAAAATGCTGTGACAAGAGGGGTTCCGACAGCGACGTATATTGAAATTGCACAAACACGCCTCCGGGATTCAATGCACGACTGATTTGTATCATCATCCTTTCACGCAGCGCCTGCGGCAGGGATAGCAGCGGTAAACCTGAGAAAATCGCATCGTAGCCGGTGCCTAACGTTTCTGCTGAATCAGTGTGCACCGTCAAACGCAGATCGTTGAACGCATTAAGCTTATGGGCTAATTGCGGATTGATTTCATATGCCGCCAGCGTTGCATCGGCTCTCATGCTTTGCAGTAAATGACGTGTCAGCACACCATCGCCAGCACCGAGTTCCGCAATCCGTTGCGTCTGCTGCCAATTTACGGCCTCCGACATGCTGCGGCACAGCGCGGAAGAAGAGGGTGCGATGGAACCAAATGCGCGCGGGTTGGCGAAAAATGCCTGTAAATAGCGGGTTTTTTCTTTGAGTAATGAATACGTCGTTGTGATCACGATTATTACCTCCGGGTTATTGGAGGTGATTCAACCATCAATTTCTTAAGCAAAGCTTAAAGCCGTGATTTTTTAGCGCCAGATGACAACCTTGTCATGTTAAGGAAATGTCCGGGTGAACATTCACTGAGATATTCATTATTGCAAGGAGTCGGGCCCTTTTAATTGGGTTTCCATCAAGTCAGTCAGTTGGTGCATCCAGCAGCGCATACCAAACAGGTCCAGAATTAACCCGCTCCAGAGCAGGGCAACGCACACCAGCAAAACCAAAACGATATAAAAAGGGAAAGCTGACATCAATCCATCCTGGACATGAAAACATTTATGGCGCCACAGTATTCTATAAATGACGCCCTCCAGCAACCTCATTAGATATTTTCGCCGGGCTTGCACGATGCGAAAAATATTGTTGGTTAATTTGTGTAATACAGATGACGTTTATTTCCCCCCTGCCGAAGATGGACAGCAGGGGGCAACCTGGTCAGGTCGGAATTAGCTTTTTGCGAAAATCCACAGATCCTCTTTGGGCAGTGAGACGCGGAAGCGCTGATTGCCGCGGAACTCCTTGCCATACGCGCGCAACGCAAAATCATCCCCTTCGGTACGGAACAGGTATTCCCAGCGGTCACCTAAATACATGCTGGTGAGCAGGGGCAATTCCAGCGCATTATCATCCGTGGTGTCAGCCACATTCATTCGCTCGACACGTATCACCGCTGTGCCTTCCTGCCCAACACGCACCTCGCCGCTCGGTTTACCCCATAGCGCCCATTTCGCTCCGGCAATACGTGCCCGTCCGCCTTCAACATGGGTGATTTTGCCGTGCAGACGATTGTTGCTACCCATAAACTCTGCGGCAAACAGTGTAGAAGGCTGGCTGTACATCTCCTGCGGTGTGCCTTGCTGTTCAATCACGCCATTGTTGAGCAGCAGAATGCGGTCAGAGATCGCCATGGCTTCATTTTGGTCGTGCGTCACCATCAAGGCAGATAATCCGAGTCGAATAATCAACTCGCGTAAGAACACGCGTGCCTCTTCACGCAATTTGGCATCCAGGTTGGAGAGCGGCTCATCCAGCAAAATCACGGGCGGGTTATAGACCAGCGCACGACCAATCGCCACGCGCTGCTGCTGACCGCCGGAAAGCTGATGCGGATGGCGTTTGCCAAGATGCCCGAGCCCCAGTTGATCCAACACCGCCTGAACGCGTTGATTAATCTCTGCTGTGGCCACTTTGCGCAACTTGAGCGGGTAGGCCACGTTCTCAAACACGGTTTTGTGCGGCCATAGCGCGTAGGACTGAAAAACCAGGCCGAGATTACGCTCTTCAGCTGGGATTTCACTTTTCGGCGTGCCGTCAAACACCACATTTTTGCCGATAGTGATACGCCCCTGTGACGGTTTTTCCAGACCCGCCACGGCGCGCAATAAGGTGGTTTTGCCGCTGCCTGACGGTCCCAGCAGGGAAACCACCTCGCCTTTTTTCAACTGCATTGATACGCCTTTCAACACCGGATTATCGCCGTACATCAGATGCAAGTTATCTACCGATAATTCAATCATGTAATTTCACTCCAAAGCGTAAAGCGATGCCGAGGCCGACCACCACCAGCACGATATTAATCAGGGAGAGCGCAGCCACGATATCGATGGCACCCGCAGACCACAGTGAAACCAGCATTGAACCGATGGTTTCGGTGCCGGGTGACAGCAGATAAACGCCCGTTGAGTATTCGCGCTCAAAAATCAGGAACATCAGCAGCCACGAGCCTATCAGGCCATGACGTGATAGCGGCACGGTCACATGGCGCGTGGTCTGTCCCGGGGTGGCGCCCACACTGCGCGCGGCCTCTTCCAGTTCCGGGCCGACCTGTAACAGCGTTGATGAAATCAGACGTAAGCCGTAAGCCATCCACACCACGGTGTAGGCCAGCCAGACGCTAAAGATGGTTTGACGCAACGAACGGAGCCAAACGATAAAGTTCTCGCGCAGCCAGTCGGCAACCGGCAGGCTGGAGAGCCAACCATTTTTCAGTGACTGATCCAGCCACATCGGGATGAACAGGAATACCCAGAGAAAAGCCAGACCGGCTAACAGCCCCGGTACGGCGCGTGGTACCAGCACGCTGTAATCCAGGAAGCGCGTAACCTGATCCTGTTTACGGTGCATCGCGATACCAACGAACAGATAACAGATCACCGCAATCGCGCCACCAATGACGCCAATCAGCATCGAGTTGACGATGGCACGCAACAGATTGGGTTGATCCCAGATACTGCGGAAGGTCGCGATGGATATTTCATCCCACAGTGAGACGCCGACACCCCAGTGAGAGATGAATGCGCGCATCACCACACCCAGAAGCGGCACGCCGATGGTGACGGTGAGCCAGGTCAACACCACCGCACCGGCAATCCAGCGCCATTTACCCAGCGGCAGGGCGCGGGCTTGTGAGGCTTTGCCTTTCATGGTGACAAAACGGTTGGCGGTGCGCATCAGCCAGCGCTGTAGCATCACCAGCGGCACGGTGAAGCAGATCAGCACCACGGCGACAGCGGCCATCAGGTGGTAAGACGGGGTGCCGAGCTTATTGGTCAGCTTATACAGGTAGGTGGCGAGCACCATGTTGCCTTCCGGATCGCCCAACACCAGCATCAGGCCGAATACTTCCAGTCCCAGAAAGAACAGCAGCACGCAGGCATACAGAATCGAAGGGCGCACCATCGGCAGGCTGACCGAAGTCATCACCTGCAAGGGTGAGGCACCCACTGTACGCGCCGCTTCTTCCACATCTGAACTCACGCTGCGCAGTGCCGATGAGATATAGAGATAGGCATGCGGCACATGTGTCAGTCCCGCGATCACCACAATGCTGGTCATCGAATAGATGTTCCACGGCACCACGCCAAACAGCTGATTCGCCCACTGAGACAAGAAACCCACTGGCCCGGCGGCAACCACATAGCCAAAGGCCAGCACCATCGGTGAAACAAATATTGGGACCAGAATCAATGGCTCGATGAGGCGGCGTCCCGGCAGGTTGGTTCTGACCATCAGGAAAGCCAGAATACCGCCGAGTGGAATGGCAATGATCACCAGACCAAACGCCAGAATAAACCCGGACTCCAGCGCTTTATAAAAATCAGGATCCGAGAAAATAAACTCAAATGAACCGAACGTCAGCGCTTTCTTTTTGGCAAAGAAGGGCGCCGAAAGAAAACTCTGTACCACAATAAACATCAGCGGCACGTAAATAACCAATGCGGTGATCAGAACAATCAATGCACGTGGCAAACTTTGCCACTTTTTCAGTAACCTGGTCATATGCCAACCCTGTCAAACACCGGAGGCGAGAGGAAAGCTATGCGCCATTGCTGACGCATAGCATCGGGATCGTTATTTCCCTGCAGCGGTGCGCCACTGTTTAATAAATTCCAGGCGCTTCGCCGGTTCCAGATATTCCAGCAGTGATTCGTCTACAGGAATCGGCTTCAGAGCATCACCCAGCATTTTGGTCATACCATCGATATCGTTTTTACCTTCGATATCATTACGCAGTGAAGGGATGTCCGCCTGATTCGCCAGGATGCTTTGCCCTTTTTCTGACAACACGTAGTCCAGCCACAATTTGGCCGCGTTCTCATGCTCACCGTCTTCAGTGATAAACGAGACGCGTGATAACACCAGAATGTAATCTTTTGGATAGGCGATGCCCAACGCCGGATCGTTCTTAGCCCGGGCTTCGGCATAAGAACCGAGAATGTTATAACCAATCAGGTTTTCACCCGATGATACGCGCTCCATCATGGTGCCAGTAGAAGACTGTACGGTCAGGCCACCTTTCGCCATACCTGCCAGGTTTTCTTTATATTGCGGATCCACTTTGCTGTCCTGAACCGTCAACATGAAACCTAATCCCGATTTTTCAATATCGTAGGTGGTCACTTTATTTTTAAATTTAGCCGGATCGGCTGAAATCATTTTTGCCAGCGCGGTGTGAGAATCAGGCGCGGTGTCTTTTGGGATGAGTTTGTTGTTGTAAATAAACACCACCGGTTCGTAGGTCGTGCCGTAGGCTTTATTTTGCCACACCGCCCATTTTGGAATTTTACTCTGCTCAGGCGAGGCATATTCCGCAGCGTAGTCGGTGGCCAGCTTCAACGCGGTATCCATGGATGAGCTCCACACCACATCCCCGCTGCCGCTGCCGGAGGCCTGTTCACTGATGTAACGGTTGTAGAGTTCGGTGCTGTTCATGTCGTTATATTCAACTTTGATGCCCGGATAGAGCGACTCAAAGCCTTTAATTAACGGGCCAGCAGCCTTAGTGTCAGTGGTTGAATACACCACCACTTTTCCCTCTTTTGTCGCCGCATCAATGATTTTCTGATAATCAGCGGGATACCCAGCAGGCGCAGCGGCGATCGCAGAGAAGGAGAGCCCAGCCATGACAGAGGTTGTTAAAAAACGCAGTGAGGTTTTCATACAGATCCTTTTGGTTACATTTGTTACAAGAATTTAACAGTAACCCATTGCGACCCCGATGCAATCCACCCTGTAAAGTTTTTACAACTTTTGTGAACTCAGTTTGGTTATTTATTTCAAGGTAAAATTATTTCATGCCGAATGTCGTGAGAGTTATCGAATAAAAGTAAGCACATTCAGGGAATCCTTAATTGAACATTAAGAACGAGGTGTAATTCTCCAATTTTAAGAAAAGCTTTCATCAGGGAAACTATTTTTTTGTTTTAAGGGAGATTTAAGTTTCCCCGTTCATCATGGGCGCAATATGTTGACGGGGGCACCGATCATGACTGACACCTTTACAGAATTAAAAGCGAAAGTACCTCAAGCCACACTGTTGTTTTGGGTGCTAAAAATGATGTCCACAACGGTAGGTGAAACCGGAGCGGACTGGATAAACTTTGGATTAGGATTGGGTCTGACCGGCACATCGATTATTTCTGCGTTGTTATTTTTATGCGTATTACTGATTCAGTTGCGCGCACCGCGTTATATCCCCTGGTTGTATTGGCTCACGGTGTTAATGGTGAGCATTACCGGTACGTTATTGACCGATTATCTGACCGACCAACTGCAGGTGCCATTGCTTTATTCTGTGGCGATGTTTGGTTCGGGGCTGGTGATGGTGTTGATGTTTTGGCATCGCACCGAGGGCACGCTGGAATTCGCATCCATCAATACGAAAGGCCGTGAACTCTATTACTGGCTCGCCATTATGATCACCTTCGCTTTTGGTACCGCGTTAGGCGATGCGTTGGCCGAAAGATTATCGTTAGGCTATCTGACCACCACGCTGTTGTTTGCCGTGTTGATTGCGGCGACAGCCGTATTGTGGCGCGTAGGTAGACTCAGCAGCGTGACCTGTTTCTGGACGATTTACGTTCTGACGCGCCCATTGGGGGCTTCACTCGCCGATCTGTTCTCTCAGCCTATTAAAGAGGGCGGATTGGGCTATGGCACCACGCCAGTCAATATTATTTTCCTGCTTGCGATGGCGATATTAATCGGCGCATCAACGTTGTACGGCCACTCATCGCGCCAGATATCCAAACTCTAAACAGATCAGGAATGAAAATATGTTGCAGCATCTGATGGATTATCTCTCGGGCAGTCACTTGATAGCGCTGGTAAATGCCGACCCTTTATATGTGGTGGCCATTGTCGCGGTGATTATTTTATGCGAGACCGGCCTGGTGATTGTGCCGTTTTTACCCGGCGATTCACTGTTATTCACATTAGGCGCCTTTTTACCGGCGACATCTGTTTCACCCTTGCTGGTGATCGCTCTGTTAACCGCCGCCGCTTTTATCGGCGATACGCTGAATTACCATATTGGCAAAGGGGCGGTGGGGCGTTTTATTTTGCGGCGTCAATGGCTGAAGGTTCAGCATCGCCAAAAGACGGAAGCCTTCTTTCGCAAATATGGCGCAGCCACCGTTTTTATTGGTCGCTTCGTGCCGATTGTTCGTAGCGTTGCGCCCTTTGTCGCGGGGCTGTCGTCCATGCCTCGATCTGCATTTTTACTCTGGAATTTTGCGGGCGGTCTGGCGTGGTGTGGCAGTTTCATCGCGCTCGGCTATTTCCTGGGTGATCTGGCCTGGGTACGCGATCATCGTGAATGGCTGGCGCTCGGCATTATTGGTCTTTCACTGCTGCCGGTGCTGACCGCGGTGATGCGTCCTGCCCAGCAGGAAGAGTCATGAGAGTGCTGCTGGTTGAAGATGACCGCATGATCGGTGATGCAGTGTATGCGGCGTTGAAGGATGCCGCCTACGCCGCCGATTGGGTGCGTGATGGCGAACAGGCGCTGCTGAGTCTGACGGCTCACCACTACGATTTGGTGCTGCTTGATCTGGGTTTACCGCGTCGTGATGGCGTTGAAGTGCTGAAGCAACTGCGTCAGCAAGGCAATCAGGTACCGCTGTTGATCGTTACCGCACGCGATGCACTGGAAGATCGTTTGAAGGGGCTGGATGCAGGTGCCGATGATTATGTGCTCAAGCCCTTTGCCATGAGCGAACTGCTGGCACGTGCACGTGCGGTGATGCGGCGCAAAGCAGGGAATGCCGCGCCATTGATGAGCAATGGGCTCTTGACCCTCAATCCGGCAACCCGGCAGGTGTGTCATCTTCAACGCGATGAAACCCACACGCTATCTGCCCGTGAGTATGCCCTGTTGCAGGCGTTAATCGCCCAGCCCGGTCAGATTTTTTCGCGCAGCGAGCTAGAAAGCAAAATTTACGGCTGGGGCGAAGAGGTTGAGAGCAACGCGATTGAGTACTTCATTCATTCGCTGCGTAAAAAGCTCGGTAGTGATGCGATTCAGAACGTGCGGGGCGTGGGATGGAAAGTCTCAAAAGACGCCTGAGTGAATCAGTGCAATTACGTCTGTCGCTGGTTTTGTGTGTTGCCGTCGGCAGTATCGCTTTTCTTAGCGGAGTGTTGGGTTTTCTCTCTGCCTGGGATGAAGCGCATGAGTTGCAGGATTCGTCGCTGCACCAAATCGCCAGTCTGGCGAAAGATGGCATGTTGACGCCCGGTAAGAGCAGTTTCATCAGCCCGCCGCTACAGGATGAGGAGGGCTCGCGCATTGTGGTGCACTTCATCATGCCTGCTGCGGCGCCCGTCGCTGATTTTGTACTGCCGGCACAGCTTGAGGCGGGGTTTCACACGCTGAAAGTCAATCAACAACGCTATCGCGTGCTGATAGAAAACATGGCTGGTGGCGTGCGCGTCGCGGTGGCGCAACGTGCTTCGGTGCAGGAAAGCGTCGCGCTCTCTTCTGCACTGCGCACCTTAGTGCCGTTCGGCATTCTTTTTCCGGTACTGCTGTATCTGATTGCCGATCTGGTGAAGAAGATTTTCCGCCCGATTCGCCAACTGGCGGCGGAGGTCGATCAGCAACGCGACAGTGCATCAATGTCACTGAATGGCGCGACAATTCCGCATGAAATTCAGCCCTTTATCACTGCCATCAATCGCTTGCTACAACGATCTTCTGATGCCATCACGCAGCAACGACGTTTTGTTGCGGATGCCGCCCACGAACTTCGCTCACCGCTGACGGCGCTGATGCTGCAATCTGAGCGGCTGGCAAGTAGCGAACTGCCGCCGGAGAGCCAGCATCGGCTAAGTGATTTGCGTGCAGGGATGCAACGCGCCAGTTGGCTGGTGGAGCAGTTGCTGACGCTGAGCCGCGCTCAAAGTGGTGAAGCCGGAGTGCTGCCGCCCGTGGAGCGCACACAGGTTTTTGCGGTGATGAAGCAGGTGATTGCCGATCTGCATCCGTTAGCTGAGCACAAAGCCCAGGATCTGGGGGTGCTCAGCATCAGTGATGCGGTGGTGATGGTGCGCCCCTCTGATCTCTATACCGCGCTGCGCAATCTGTTGCATAACGCCATCCACTACACGCCAGAGGGAGGATGCATCGATATCGCTATCGAACAGCATCCCCGCCAGGTTTTGATCACCATCGAAGACTCCGGTCCGGGTATTCCCGCCGATAAGCACCATCGGGTGTTTGACGCTTTTTATCGCATGGAAGGCAATGACGCCAACGGCTCAGGCTTAGGTTTGTCGATTGTCCGCGCCATGCTGGTTCGCATGCAGGGTGAGGTGGCGCTATCAGCCGCCACGCGCTTCCCATCGGGTTTGAAGGTAAGTGTTTCCCTGCCACTGGCTTAATTGATTACAAGGAGATAGCGATGTTTCTGACATCTGAAAACGCGGAAAATATTAACGACACGGTTTTCCTGCTGCTGAATGCGCCGGCGCATGCATCGACGGCAATGCTGAGTTTTGGCAATGTCTGCGCGACGTGGCTGATATTGATATATCCATTGGCGTTGCTGGTTTATTGGTTCAGTTTTAACCGGGATAAGCAACAGGCGGCGTTATCCGCTTTACTGACATCGCTGATCGCTTTAACCCTCAACGTGATCATCGGAGATTTCTTCCCTCATCCACGACCGTTTATGGTGCCGATTGGCCACACCTTTATTTCCCATGTCGCCGACGCTTCTTTCCCCAGCGATCATATGACACTGGCCTGTGCGATTACGATGAGCTTGTTATTTAGCCAACGGCAGATATCAGGTGCCGTGCTGCTGGTGATGAGCGGATTTATTGCCTGGGGTCGAATCTATATGGGGGTGCATTTCCCCGGCGATATGTTGGGTTCGATGCTGGTGGCACTGGGGTGTGCATTCGCTGTGAATAAAGCGGAACCGCTACTCACACCGCTGTTTGATAAACTCTGCAATTTGAATACTTATTTATTGGGTTATTTAAAACTCACGCGCGCAAAACATTAATTGACGGATGATTAAACCGATGCGATTTTTACGCAGCCCTTATATTGCGCTGTTCATCAGTTGTGCATTGTTGTTTGCTATTCCGTTATTTGCCTGGGGAATTCACTGGAGCTGGAATGCCAACGATCAATCCGCGCTGTTATGGTGGTTTTATGTGCTGACGCAGACCGTGAGTAAACCGTTTGGCTTTATCACGTCTGCGTTAATGCTGTTTGTTTTGATTTATACGCTGAATATTCGTCGGGGAGAGTGGCTTAAATTTGCGTTGGTGATGTTATTGCCGGTGATCGTTGGACAACTGGCAGTCAGCGAGATCAAAAAGACCAACCACGAGCCACGCCCCTATGTGGTGTGGCTGAGTCAGACGGACAGTGAGATTGATCGCCACTTTTACCAGGATGATCCTGCCCAGCGGCAGCAGCTGGTTACCCAGCGGTTGGCTAATAACACCCAGATTCCGGATTGGCAGAAGCAGCACTGGCTTCAACAGGTCGATCCTGCCTTTCCTTCAGGGCACACGATTTTTGCTGCTACCTGGGCATTAATGGCGGTGGCGCTGCTAGTGGCGCGGGGTAAGTGGCTGTTGGCTGGGGTAGTGATGCTGTGGGCTTATGGCGTGATCATCAGTCGTCTGGCGCTGGGTATGCACTGGCCGGGGGATCTCTTTACGTCGATTATGATTGCGCTGTATCTGAGCTTGCCTGCGGTGTGGTGGTGGTTGCGGCGAAAGGCAGTCTAAACGTTGCTCTAAAAGCATTAGGTGATAACGCAGTCTGGTGCGACTCAGAGGCTGGAAGCATGTGGTGATAACGCAGTCTGGTGCGACTCAGCGGCTGGAAGCATGTGGTGATAATGCAGTCTGGTGCCGCTCTGGGGCTGGCGGTCCTCGCGCCGCTGACGCGGTGCCTTCACTTCACTCGTCAGCCTGACGGACCGGTGCAGACGGGACTTTCCCTGTCCCGGCTGCACCTTTCGCCAGCATCCATGCTGGCTCT